>VZTL01012967.1:9557-60407 GCA_013400535.1 Scopus umbretta
AAGAAAGATTTGCAAAGCTGTTCTGTGCCTCCTGTTCCATGTTAGCAGTTGCTAAGTCACTGCAAAATTATTAAGCAGCTGAGCTTTTCTGCTTTATTTGATGTTTTCTTTTAGTTGTGCTCCCTCTGTTAACCTTCCTCTGTTGCTTCTTTATGCATCATTTGTTTCTTCAATTCCTAGATTAGTTTCATAGTTCTTTATTACTCCTTGTCATAGCTTGCAACACCTTCCCTAAGTGCCACATTTACAACTGGCATATGATGCCTTATTGAACTAGACCAATATAATGTGAATGCAGAAGATGCGTTTTCCAACATTTCCTAAGATTTTTTTGTTTTGTAAATGAGAGCAGAGTAGAGGGAGTCCAATTATGCCAGACAGGACACTTACATGAAGCAATCTTATTTAACATTGAAATGTGCCCTGCTTGGAGAACAAAGCGAGACTACATGATCTCCACAGGTCCCTTCCAACCTACAATTTTCTGTGACTCTACTTCCAATCTTCCCCTGACTCAGTTCTGTCCAACTTACTTTTTCCTTGAATTCTTCTCCTGCCTTACCACTGAGTCTTTCTTTCGCCACAGGCAATAGCAAGTCCTTCTCGATAAGAGTATGTGCCCACACATTGATGAAGGGTTACGCTCACAAGACAGCAATTCAGGTTCAAATCTTCCATGCCTACAAATTCACCTTATTCTCTCATGTTCAAGACAAATGCTTTAAATATCTGCCATAGACTACTTGGTGGCTTGCTTCCGATGTCTTTATGCACTTTCACTCTGCACAGACTACACAGCAGGAGCTGAGACTGAGGTCTACCTTCTTCTAGGTGAGTGTTCTCACTACCAAATTGCCTATCATGTTCTCACCCTCTGATTTGCTCTTCATCCTCTTCTAGGTGAACACTCAATTACTTCACTGTGGTATATTATAGATTGGAGGGGAAAAGACTGTGCTGTCACCTTTCCTTTGTTTTCAATTATGAGTTATCATAATTATTTGGTTTGAATGGTGCACACACACACTACAGTCTCTGTTTAAAGGGGAAAAAAATAAAGAAGTCAAGAAAACAACTCCCTCCCTTCCTTGTTTTCCTCCTAGTTGTTCAGATGAAGCCAAAACTTGTTTTCACAGCCCCAGCAGAGTACACACTGATCATTTCTCTTGCGTGGTTCCAAGCCAGTAAAACAACACTGGTGACTACTTTTAAGCTTCATTAGTGGCACAAAGAATAACATTTGGATTATTTTTCACTTAGAAACTAGTTATAAATAATAACTTACTTCTGTATCCAGTCAAACAGGAAAAGCTGTGACTAATGCAGAGAGGCCACCATTTTTACATCCATGAGAAAACGCCACAGAGGAATAGCAATTGCTTGTACCTAAATGCTTCCTCAGGGCCACTTCTAAGGAGAGAGAGAGGGGCACAGACTTACGTATTTCTGTCCTGCTTATGAGGCCAAGTACAAGTGGGGCCATGAAGGAGATCCTGCAAGCTGGTTGCTTCTGGTGCATCACGCAATTCAAAGCTTTCACCCATTCAAAAGGAGCTCATAAGAAGGCAAGAATCACCTCCCTCCACCTCTGCAGATCCCACCCAAAATTTATTCCACATTCTTCAGAAGGGCTGTCTCACCCAATGTGCAGGTATAAGGGTGCAGGACAACAGTCTCTGTTACAGCCTTAGGACACTACTGTCAAAGGAATAGCTGACAACTGAGATCATGGTGGGAAACACAGCTACAGCCTGAAAGCTTCATAGAAATATCAGAAATAAACACTTCTTTTTTTCTCGTGGATGAATTTATTCAATACAAACAACCAGATGAAGACTTTGAAGGAGTGTGCAAGAACATAAGTGGGAAGCTAATGAGTGAGCAGGGTGGTATTACCGTGCCCCAAAGTGAATGTTATCTCCATACTATGAAAGAAGCTAAAAATGATACCTGCCAACTATGGAACTTTTGCTGTTTGAAGGAATAAGAGATTAAATAGCTTCATGAAGTGCCAGAATAGATGAGTAACTATTTGGTGAGGCACCTAGACCAGATTGACTACAGCTTGGAAAGAGAAGTCTTGATAGGCATGCTTCTGTAAGTTGGCAGCACTGAAGGAAAAGCCTTCATGTTCTAGGTAACCAACAGAATAATAATAATAATAGTAAGAATAATATAAACAAGTGAGAAAACCCATCACCACCACAACAACAAAACAATAAAGAACAAACAAGCAAACAAACACCACCACCACCCCCAACCTCACACTGCAGGAACCATTACTTCATGAAGAGGATCCAAGAACTATTTAGCAGTGTCCACTCTTTCTCCTCTAAGCCAGAAAATCCAGCTCATATATTTTGAGGAACTTCTGAGGGACCCCAAAATATTTTGTTAGTAGAATATTCAGTTTTATTCTTGCCCTTCAAATAGTGCAACAAAATAAGTCAACAGCTATGCAGAATCTGTTACAGAAAATTTAAATCCAGAAACTATGAAGGGGAGAACCTTGTGTGACATCAAGGAGATAGGAAAGATATGATTCCCTTGAGATTTTAGAAAAGTGTTTTCATTCCTCCCTCTCCCCCTTTCTTCCCATAAGGTATAAAGAGATGTTAAAGAAACTGAATTATCTTCTGCTGGGGAGAAACCCGCTGTACCATAGCAGTCTCTTTGTCTGAGGTATAAAGATTACTTGGAGATAATTACACTAACCTTAATAGCAGTGACTGGCAATTGCAGTAACAGAAGGCCTACAGCAACATGTATATTATTAAAGAAAATACCGTACTCTTCAAAAGCACATGATTACCAGACTCCTGCCCTATCAAAATTAAGCATCCAGAGTTTTCACAAGCTTTTTGGTCTTATGCAAGCAATATCAAAATACACCGTGATATTTTCTTTCAGAAAGAGCTCAACAGCCTTTTGCTTCTAATGAAAATAAATACTAAATTCAAGAAGCACCCCAGTTTACTGTAATTTTAATTAATTCATGCACTCTGAACAACTGTCAGCAATTATTTTTTTTTCAACAGCAGTATATCATATAGTATGAATATCTTAAAGCTAATGCAATTTTAATAACTTTACTCATAGATAC
Organism: Scopus umbretta; assembly: GCA_013400535.1. Classification (NCBI taxonomy): domain Eukaryota; kingdom Metazoa; phylum Chordata; class Aves; order Pelecaniformes; family Scopidae; genus Scopus; species Scopus umbretta. The sequence continues at coordinate 12,661 of VZTL01012967.1, forward strand.
AAAGAATTAGCTTTGGCTCATCTGAAAAACCCCTCCGTGTGCTCAGTCTCCAGACAAAATTCAGCTTTTCAGTTCTCCAACTCTAGTTTCAGGCAACAAACAAACAGCATATATTCCACTATGATGCTGTCAGAGTTGTTTAGATCTGAATCTAAAGACATATTATACCCTACCTTAACAGGATTATATTTCATTTTAAACTCTCCTTTATGAGTGAGCACTAGCAGGCCCAGATCCTGGGATCCCATACTGCAATCATGTTCACATGAGGGCCTCCTCTTGGGCTTTCAGGCTCTGAGGTATAGCTGGTCACCACCATCACACCATGGAAACTACCAAACTCAACTCAGAAGGTCTTCACTTACCTCTAAGAACAGTTCAGCTCTTCCAGCACTGCTCTTCCTGGGCTGAGGAAGGGCTTGCAGCAGGGAACCAAACCAGGGAAAATTTCCTGCAGGAGCAAGAAGAGCAACAGCAGCAGAAACAACCCCCAAGCAACTAGTGAGGGCAACACCCAGCTGATACTCTCCACCATCTGCTGATTGGGCATTTATTGCCTTGCTATCTGGCTCCTTCTGGTGTAATCCCCTCATCCCAGTAGTACTCTACCTGCCCTTCCAATCTTCTTCCTCTCTGGTAGAAAATCCTCAAAGTCTTACCCTAAGAATTAGGAAAAAAACACTGAAAGTCCAGTGAAATCCTCCTTTTTCAAGGGATGAGAAAAGATAAGTGGTCATCAGAAGAACAAGCTTACCACTGCTGTAGTCCCACTGATTGCTTTACCTATGCCTTATGTATGATTTTCTATCCTTCCTATTTCAAGTCTGCACTCTTTGGGAGAATAAGAATTTCTATCTGCTCTATATTTGCAAAATTTTTAGTATACATGGGCTTTGTTCCTGTCTGGTCCTTAATTCCATCATTACAATAATAAAAGCTGAACATTCAGAAATATTACAAAAATAACGATTAGACAGAAGCCTGAATATTAGGAAACAAAAATAGTTGGCTTAAGGTGTAAGCTGCTTTAGAGACTGATTTTCTTCTCCAGCAGACAGGCTGTGAAAATCTAGACTTTGCAGTTCAGTGTTGGGCATAAGAATTGCCAATGTTGTTGAGAGCAGTCTGGAAGATAAGCCGGGATGCAACACACCTGTGTCTGCAAGGACAAGTTAAGTAAGCCTAGTTTTCCTTTTGAGGGCCGAGACAATCATTTGTGCTCGGTCAATGATCTTCCCTTATAAAATAAAACTATTAAAATGTTTTGTTACGAAAGGAAAACAGGTATGTTAAAGGGCATGCTGTCACATCTGATTAACAGATCAAAGAGAATTAATAGACCTTTACCTTTTCAAGTGAGAAAACAAACAAAACCCAAAGAAAAATCACAAAGTTAGTTTTCATATAAAGTTAAAAACAAATAAGCAGACAGGTCTGCAACTGCATTCCATAGTTTGACTTTTAAGTTTATTTCAAAGAGTTTTTTTCTTCCTTTTGTCTTAGAAGAAGATTTTCTTTCTGCTTAGAGATCTGTAGAGAAAATCAGCTATTACAGTTGACCATTTTCCATCTTTTCTTCTAGTTAAAAAACTATTAGTCCAAGTAAAGATTTTTGCAGGAAATGTTCGACCTCCTTAGATATTCTTATAATTCTCTTAGTGGGAGAAATTATTAATGGTTTAAAAAAGCCCCAAACTCTAACCTCTTTCCCAAACAGTTCTCTTTTTATAACATTAAAAATCCACATATTCATAGTCCATCTTTGTCTTCAAGGATTTTCTTATTCCAGCATCTTTTGTATTTGTTTGCCATTTCAAAATTGTATTTATAGAAACGCACCACATTCTGAAGTCCTCATTCAAAGATGGTCCCTCATGGTCTGACACCCAGTTTCAGCTGCTTTTTCTGCCTTTCTGTGCCTATACAGGTAGGTGGATTTTTGCCTTCAGCCAATTCTCCCTACTGGCAGCAATTAGTTGGTCAATTAGCTGTGGGCATGCTCACAGCTTTGTCAGTTAAATTGCCATTGAAAAAGGGATAATGTCAAGTCAAAGGTTTGTTCACCAGTCATGATAATATTTTCATTAGATTAAAAGGAACGTCTTACTTTTCTTGTTTACAGGGATCATTAAGACAATTTTAGGAAGAGATGGAAGATCTTCAGAGCTATTGTACTGTGGTGTGAGAAGTATCTTCAGGCACAAGGCAACAGAACTTTGGGCAACAGTATAGACAGTTAATTGCTGATCATAGGATCTGAATTTGTCTGGTACTTTCCAATAACCACTTTCAGCTGAGAAGTCTAACAGGGATTTGCCTGAGTGCTAACCAGTCAGCGTGTATTTAATACGAACCTCTGAGTAACACACTGAACAGTTCTAGATAGCTCAGGCTGTATCCTCTTTGAGGTGCTATGCTTCCCCATCTTCCCCTTCTCAGCCAAAAATATTAACAAGAATTAACAATCAATAATAACATCATACAACATTTTGAATAGAAGTAATGACTGATTGACTCAGCTAGCAAAATCTGTTTGTCTTTGTTATCCTGCGCTGCTGCCTGGTCACATTGCTCTCCTGAAGTGTTGATGCTGTGTAGGCAGGTGCTAACAAACATGAATCTCTTGCAATTTCCTTTGAATAAACTGAAAACGATTAAATTAATACAATAAAAATGAAAAATGTAAGTACTACAGGAACAGCTATATTTGGCAACCAATCTACCCTTGATTATATGTTTTTTGCTAGTGCTCACTGACTGAAGTCATTGGGCTGGCTCTGCTTTGTATTTCTAGAAAGTTTCAGCTTGGTGAGGCTTTTCAGTGGTACAAGGTTTTTACATTAAGGCATCTTCTTAATCAGTCTTATTTCTGGTATCAAGTACAATTCAGAAATCAATCAGAACCAAGCAGTTTGATAAACATTTGGTTCATTCAGTCCTATATGATTAGTTTTGTGTAAAAAAAACCTCTTTACAACACATCTGGTGCCACAGACTCCATCAAAAAGCTCTTGCAAGTGCAAGCATAGCCTGGGTGTAAGCATGTACTCCAAAGCCATGCCTGAATTACTAGAGCTACACTGAGGCTGTGCTGCTTCTCTTACCAGAGTCTCCAGAGAAATATCTTGCTGTTATTAGCACTGCTCTAAGCCACTTTGAGATTTTTTCATTGAAAAGACAAAAGTTCAAATCCCCCTCTGGGAGGCTGTGGCCAAAATCATCTCCATTGTCATGTTTTTCAGTGCTTCATGAGGTAGAAAATAATCAATTTTTTTAAATTCTTTTTAGGGTATATTTTTTTTTCCTGACTATTTTCTGAAGGGTAAAATGTCATTGCCTTCTTGAAGAAATAGCATCGATGTTCTCTTTGCAATACTGATCTGGTCCTTTTTGGTCATTTTTTTTCCTTTTCTTACAAATTAAATTGATTTGCAGAGACAGAACTCTTCAAAGATATTCCCATAAGATCTCTGGTTAGATTAAACCAGTACTTCAAATAATAATGAATCTGTTTCTAAAAAACAAATGTTTGTCTTTTCCAAATTGTGCCTGGAGTTCCCTTGAGTTTTACAATTCAGTGAGCATTAATGTTACATAGCACAAATGATGGGACTTCTCTGAGAAGACAGGATGCAGCTGCTTATTTCTTAATTAAAACTTATAAGATTTGGTGTGCCACTTTGATCTCTTGTTTTTTTTTGTTTCACCACCTTTTGAGCAAAGCATCTATCAAAGTCTAAATGTATGCTGCACATTTGTCTCTGTGAAAGTCATGCATAGGACCTGTCTCTGAAGCTTTCAGAAGAAAAGGGCAATTCCTATCAAGGTGAAAACATCAGCACATTTAACTGTGTTTGGATTAAATTTTTAGATCCATGTTAACAATATACACAGCTTATATGTTGAGATGATTGCAAGCACTTGACATAGTTGCACACACCAACAGATGTATGTGCCAAAAGCCATAGAACAGGTGTATATACCTCATGTTAGTGAATATCATTTATGTGAGAAGCCTATACCACATAATATACAGTATGCATCACCCTACAGAACACTGATACAGACACTGGGGAAGGACAAGAATTAGTCAGAGGCAGCATAAGATGCTGCTGGAATGGAAGAGAGTCCATACTGCAGTTCAGTTTTGGGCCCCTCACTACAAGAAGGACGTTTGAGGTGCTGGAGCATGTCCATAGAAGGGCAACAAAGCTGGTGAAGGGTCTGGAAAATAAGTCTTATGAGGAGTGGCTGAGGGAAATGAGGTTGTTTAGTCTGGAGAAGAGGAGGCTGAGGGGAGACCTTATCGCTCTCTACAACTTCCTGAGAGGAGGGTGTATAGTGAGGAGGATGTTGGTCTCTTCGCCCAATTAGCTAGCAATAGGACAAGAGGAAATGGCCTCAAGTTGCACCAGGGAAGGTTTAGATTGGCTAATAGGAAAAATTTCTTTACTGAAAGAGTGGTGAAGCATTGGAATGGGCTGCCCAGGGAAGTGGTGGAGTCACCATCCCTGGAGGTGTTCAAAAAACGCGTGGATGTAGCACTTCAGGACATGGTTTAGTAGTCATGGTGATGTTGGGTTGGTGGTTGGACTAGGTGATCTCACAGGTCTTTTCCAACCTCAATGATTCTATGGGCTATAGCAGCAAGGATCTCATTGTTTTTCATATCTGCCCAGGGAGTAGCACAGCTCCTAACAGGAGGAGGACATTGCTTAGCATCATTTGGGGAAAAGAGGCTATGTTGTACCAGGTCAAATCGGAACAAAAGCAGAGAAACCTGCAGTTCTCCCCCTCCTTTCTGTATTTTGCAAAAGGCATAGGCTGTGCACTGGAATGTGGGGCAGAGCATCAGAGCTAGCAAAGACTGGGGGAAGGGTGAGGTGTATGAACTCAGGCACAGGCAGACATAACAAAGCCACTTTACACCCTGAACTGTCTCTCTATCCAACGGTGCATTGTATTGCACAGATGCAGCCATCCGGAAATAGCTTGGGAATCTCTGCACTCTCCATTATGCACGCTGGATAAGCCCTTACTTTAACCCCTGCAAGTACTGGGGCTAGTCTAAACCCTAGGAAGCAAAAAAACCTGAATGATGTCTCTTCAGTCTCTGCACAGCACATACTACTCACTAAACTTAAATTTGCCTGAGGGGATCCCTCATCAGCTACCAGGATTAATTTTCCTCATCTTCTCATTCAGGTCCTGGGAACCTCTCTAGTAAAAGCAAAACCAACATCCTATTACTTCACTCTTTCAACTCAGTGGTTAGATTGTCACATTGCTGTTTCAGGCAAATACAGTCCAAAAATAGCCATGTTTTGAACATGACTTTGTGCAGAACAAAGTGCTCAGTGGGTTGCCTTGATCAAGCCACCTGCAATGAAGAAAAATAAAGAATTCTTTGTAATTTTAGCAGGATTTGTCTAACAGCTCTCTTTAAAAGATCAAATGTTCATTTACCATAATCTTCAGCCACTGTTGTTGCCATGAAATATTTAATGAAAAGAATACCCAGCTCAGTGACTTTTTATCTTTAAGAGTTTTAAAAGGAGCAATTATAACACAGAATAAAACTTTACTTTCTGTTGATTTTGATCACTGATGATTTCCTAAGTCATTGCAAACCTAACACAACCGCAGAAAAATTGTCTAAGAAAGGGGAAAAATCACCTCTGAAAGAATAACTGGAAACATATGACCATTTTAAGGATCTTGATTTATTGACAGAAACATTTTAACAAAAATTAATCTGTGTGATCCATAGCCCTTTGAAGCCAAAGGAAAAATGCATACTTACTTTAAAATTCTGACTGGAGTCCATTATATACAAAAAGATCTTTAGGGTTACATTCTCAAAAGTGCCTGTATGATTAAGGAAGTTAAATCCCACGGTGCTTTGAAAGCATTCCTCTTGGCAATGGTTTTTGACTTGAAATTTCTCTGTGTAAGAACAGTTGTCTGACTCGCAAGCTTGATCACAAGTTTGTAGGGGAGACACATCAAGCAGAGAGACAAAGTCTTGCCGGCCCTTCTCCCCAGCGTCCCTGCTCTTTACAGCCTCCCACAGCTGCCAGCAGTCCCTGCCTCCCTCTCAATCCTCTTCCTCCTCTGGCCCAGCCGCTGCTGCAGCAGCAGCACAGTCAGCGGTGGCGGTTAAGAGTCCCTCCTGACCTGCCTTTTTTTGGATTTACCATCTCCTGTGACAATTCTCCCCACACCTGCCCATGGCCCAGGACCCCATGTCAGCCCCTGCCCCAGCGATGCTGCAGCGGGGACGGTCTCCAGCTCCCCACAGCCCTGCCCTGCCCGGCCGTGGGCCCCGACGAGCTGGTCCCATCCGTGGGCCCATGACCTGGCCCAGCCTCGGCCCAGGGAGGTGTCCGATGCTTAGGGCTGCCACAGTGCCCTTAGCTGCCCTACTCCTGGCTGTGGTGGTGGGACGTAGGAGTGGCCTTGGCTGCCAGACACATCCCTGCCACCCTGGGGAGCCCCCAGTGCTACTGGCTCCCACTGCTCCCTGACAAGGAGATTTTTGGGCACGAACCCTGATGAGCAAGGGTGCTTCCCTAAAGATTGGCCTTCAGCGCCTGAGTTGCTCTCTGCAAGTGGCAGGAGCACACAAAAGCTTTTTCTGGGCAGAGGCTGACGGCTAGCTTCGGTCTGTGTGCGGGGGAGCTTCAGGGTCAAACCTGGAGCTGCAAATCCCGTTAAGATATGTAGTGTTAGGCATAAAGAGATGCACAGCCCTGCTAGTAAACTAAAACTTCAGCCTATCACCATTGCCCTTCAGTAAAGTGGTGTATGAGAAAATTCACTGAGGAAGGCACAGAGAAAAAATCAGTTTAGAGTGAAAACCCCATTGCATGGATTCTGCAGGAATTTGCTCTGGCATTCCCTGCAGCCAGGACTTCATCCTCACTGTTCTTCTTGGAAGACAAAAACTATCTTGTAACTACGAATAACCATTTTGTATCAACAATCCTTACAACGCAACCTCACTGTGCCCCGTGTGTTTCTGTCCCATGGCGCTCACCTGTACCTCAGTGGAGGTGTGATCAGTCCATACCATCAGTCATGGGTGTTCAGAAGTAGCTTTACGCAGACTTTGTACCTTATTGCAAACTGTTATATAAAAGTTTATCTTCAAAGATTTATATGGCTTAATTTTGAACATTTGCCACTCATTTAAATACCAAATAGATGACTTCTCTCTGTCAGATCAAAAATATTTAGGGTCACAACCTAAGAAGAGGATTGAAGAGTAGTACAGAAAGCTTAACCATACATACGGTGGCATTAGTGATATGTACTGCTTAAAGCTCTTACCATAAAGGCAAAAGTTACTCATCATCCACAATCATACCATCAAAGGTAGCATCCAGGTACTGGATGAGTGCCACTTGTATTTCTTTATATAAAGGATTGTTATAGAGGATAACAAGACCTTTGGCATTAGAGTCTCAGCATGCTATTATGGATTTTTAAAGACAGTCCTTTTGTTCTACTGAAAGCAAAATACGACATATACAATCAGAATTTGTGCTTCTTTTGTTGCCATCCACAAAAAATGCAACAGTCTGCCTTGTGGAGTGGCATGGCCATGCTGCCTTTGCTAGCAGCTGGGAAAACCAGGCTGGCTGCTGCTACTGCTGTGCAAAGAGATGGTTGGCCATGTGAGGTGGTGGCTATTGCTAGAGTAGCAGTTGGTACAAACACAAATCACTTTTCAGGACCCAGCTGTCCATGACCTACTGTCGGCCATCTCTTCCCTGGAGTGGCAAAATTCAGTGTTACCTGTAGTGCTGGCAAACCCACAGCTATGAAATCAGGACAGAAATGAATTGTACCCTTTGCTCCATCTAAGCAGCTACAAGTTTCTAAAAGCTGGAAGGTCGTTAGCTGTCTTAGCAATAAACAATGCAGAAGAAAGAACTTTTAAAGAAGATATAATTTGCCTAAGAGCTGCTACCAGGCTCATTACTGATTTCTACCAAAATTAAGGATGTGTCTTCATAGACAGATGCAGACAAACCCCAAATCTTGAGCTCTTGTTTTGAGCTGGCATAATTTTAGTTGGTATTTCCAGTCTGAAAATGGCACAGATGCATTACAACCGGGTGCTTATGACTGGCAGCTTGCAACAGGAGCAGAAGAGCTCATCTACTCATCTCTCCATTTGGATTTAGCTTACCCTACTATGGAATCTGACTTTCTTTTTCTGGATCACTTGCCATACAACATTAGATTTTATTTAACCTCCATTTCGGATAATCCTCAGAAAGCTTTGAGAAATATAAATGTACCAAACCTTTCTGTAAGTAGGACATCATCCTCTAAATTATTAGATTCCCCATCCCTCTCTGCCCTCAAATCCTGCTCAGACATCAACTCTTTTGACTTAACATGCACAGTCCCTTATATTGTGTAACCTGTGCCGTAGTACAAGAGCTGCTTGTTTTATATTGAACCATTCTTAATTACAAATTGCAAACATTGTGTTAAAGGGCATGTCCTCAGCCTGCCGCACTTTAGCTCCTTGTTTTGAATTCTCTTCTTCCTTGACACACATATTCTCAGGAGATTTCTAACATTGCATTTTTAAGTTAAAGTTTCTGTTTTTAAAATTAGTTTTGTGTTTTGACACAAATTTGACAAGGGGGAAGGTGGCTGTGCAGAGAAGACAGCTGAACTGATGTATTATGAAAGATATTAACATGTATGTAAAAAGATTAATAATTTTGCAGGTCAAGCCTATGGTTAGGATGTTAATTTGCTAAGAAAGGAAACAGCATTTTAGTAACTGAAAGAATTAAAGTGTTCCTCTGGCACAGAAAACTAAACATCCACTTGCAAGGCGTGTGTATCACAATATAATATGCTGGACTTTTGATAGATGGAAGATTACAGAATTGAAGCACCATCTAATGTTTCCCTTGTAGTCTGAGCTGCTATGTAATTTTTCCAAGATACAGATAAAAAAAATAAGTGTCCTTGGACACCCTGATTTTGTTGAAACACAGCATGGAGAGAGAGCTTAAGAATTAAAAAAACCCAAACATTCATGGGTTTGTGTTATTCAAGAAAAATCTGTCTTCTCTGTTGAGTGAAGCTGACATGCTATCTAGCAAACCATTTAAAAGTATTGGTTAGGGACTTCTTGTGCTAAATGAAATCTGTTCAACTTTCACTTTCTGCCAAAACTACTACATTGTGATATTTTCACAGCCTTGGTAGTTGTTGTTCAGATTTGTTTCATATTACAAACCTCCTTCAAAACAAGGTGGTTACTTTTCAGACACCTGAAGGCCTTCATGTTTTGAGTTTCACTTTGTTTACTGTGAACTCGGAAAATATATATCAAAGCAAGCGAGCACAAGTGGTTTTTCTATTTAAAAGAACAGAAAGAGATAAGCTCTTTTAGGAAACAACTCAACTTTTTTACATCAAACCTCAGTTGCACGTAACAATTAAATATAAATGCATGTGCCAGGCCACTCAGGAATTTGCATGGCATTGTGTGCTACTTGTGTAGGTATGTAAATGTGTGGATAGATGTTGGCATTCTCTACTTTCTTTTGCAGATTTCAGACTGAAGACAGAAAACCACAGAAGCAAACCAGACGAGCACTCTGAAAGACTCAAGAGGAGCTTACAGAGAGCTTGTGAACTGAGTGCACAATCAGATAGGCTGCAAGCTGTGGTCAAAGAACTGTATCTGCTGCTGACTTATTCAACTGCGTACAGGGAAACAAAACCTTGTTCATTCTTTTCAAAGACATACGATTTTATCAAAGAAACCTCTGCTTTCATCAGGTTTGCCTCCTAAAAAGAACAAAAGCAATGCTTGCTTCATCCTTCCTGTTTAATGGTGGGGAAGTGCAACATTATTCAACCCTTTACTAAATGTATTCCTGTTTTAGCCCTCTTTAGTAAGCTCTTTATCAGACTGAGAAACAGTCATTGCACAGAAGAGCAAAAAAGACAAATGGTAGGCAGAAGAATACTCAATGGTACTGAAAAAATGTTCAAAATTACAATTCATACCTTTCAATTCATGGGATTCACTTACAAGCATCCTTAAAACTGTATGCTTTGAAACTTGCTTCATAAATGAGGAAGGAGATGTTCTGCTTGCCTCATGACTCTTGGACCTGGAGTTTACAGAGAATGCTGAAATCACAAGATTTGCAATAGAAGTCTTAGAGCTGGCATCAGTAAATCACATCACCCCATTTCACAATTAAGCAGCTGAACCAGAACTTTTGCAGACCAGATTCTCAAGTTTTCAGGGCTGCATATTCGGACCACCAATGCTGCAAGTTTTCCTGATCATCTAAGCTACTGGGTAAGACCCAGATTTCTAAGAGCATTTGTCTGCCGGTACTAACCGATCATACCTTCAGATGACTTTAACATTCCATATGTTGAGGTTTTGTGAAAATGTAGCTTCTGTATTGGTGCTGAAGTAGGAGCTGACAGCAGGTGCGTGTATATTAATATTTGGATCATATCAGGAGAGTGCTTTTGCAGTAAATCTCCAATCCACGCCCATTTCTTGTGCTGTGGCTCACCTTGTGAAGCAGTCTCAGAGCACGCAAACACAGCTCCTTCCAGATCCACGATCAGCTGAAAGACGTGCCCAGGGAGCACCTCTACTGTGATTCAACCACTTAGAGGCAGCCAGCCCACAGGATCAGGGAAGAGCTGGTGTGAGCTACCCTTCCCACCCCCCTGCCTCCATGAATACATGTAGTGTGGGTGCTGCATCCACAGCACCAACTGTTTTGTTCTGTAGATCTGCTCCTATTGCACTGCACAACTTGCTAATATAGACATAGCCCTCTTTAGAAGAATTGGCACCGTGCTCTTGAAAACATGAATTTAATGGCATATCTGCAGGGGAATGGGGCAGAAACACAACTCAAAGTTGTTTCATCGCTGAGGACACTGGGAATAATGTGGATAAAGGTTTCTCTAGCTGGGGGCATAACACCATGCTCCCCTAGTCCTACTGCTTTCAGCGTGACTACAGTTTCAATGCATAGTGCTGCAGCGTGTCGTGAGGTTGTACCAAGACGGAGTTGAGGCTAGGAGGATAACTCTGTATGTTGATGCTCCTTTGTACGCTGCACTGTCCTTTCTTACTGCAGATCACAGAGGGCACAATAATTTCCTCAACCTGAGGAGATACCTCAGCTCCGAGGTAGCCAGAGAAACAAGATTTTTTGTTTCCAATGCCTTCTGAAGTTAGCAAGGTAGCGGTCATCACAGGGAAGTATTTATTCTAGCTAAAAGAATGCTGGGGAATATAGAGTTCAAAGGGAAAGACAGCAGTTCCCAGTGGAGGAGGGAGGGGGGAAGTCAGGCAGAATCTAAAATGCAGAAAGCAAGTAATTCAGATTTCTGTGTGCAATATACATTGATAGTAATTGCTAGTTGCACATAGGGCTGAGAGCAACTTATCTCAAAATTTATTTCTCTGACTTCATGCACATTTCTTTCTCATGGACTAGATCTTTATGTTTGTTTCTTGCTTTCAAAGGCACAAGGGAAGTCTAGAATATTCAATAAACCTATTGTAGAACAGCAATAGGTAGGACAGACTTTCCCTTGCTGTAAGATGCTAAAACACTTGCACAAAGATAAATAAATTAGCTTTATGCAAAACAGTGTTGTAATAGTTTGAGGAGAGTATGAGGGAAATATGAAAGAAAAATTACTATCTAATAAGGTTTCTTATTCTGTGGCTATCACCATGGTACTTGAACACATTCCATAGCTAATAGGACAGTTTTAGGGCTGGCAGTTGTTCTTAAACTTATTCATATGGAATTGATGAAGTATATGAAGAATGTGTTTGCATATGTACAAGAGAATTATGAATCTTGCACATTGGCAGAAAAACTCTAGCAGATCTGGTGTTTTACTCCAGGCGTGAACATTTAATCTTAATGCCTGCCTTCCTTCCTGGAGAAACAATTATAAAATGAATCCAATTCAAAGCCCAAGCAAATCAGTACTATTTGCTCAAATACATTAACTTTTGGCCAGACTGAGTGGCCTCCTTTTTTTGTGGAATTAAAACATTTGTCAGCCAGAGCAAGTTTGCTCTTACTGTACTACCAGCTCAGGACAAACTGGGACAAGTGTTAACAGATCCTGTCATATATGGGGCAGGTCCCTATCCACTGTAACTCCTTCTCCCTCCTGCCCACTATGAGTTCTGCATTGCCAAAGCAACACTGTGTATGCCTGAATATACAGATAGCCTAAATATCTACATCATACACTGTAGTTATTTGAGTCACTGCACGTAGACCTATGGTTAAGAGCTTTGAAAATTTTACCCAGAATGCTGTCTTTCTTTAGTCCTTGGCTTTGTTCTTATTTAATCTAAAATGAAAAACCTATTAAAACTTGAAATGAATAGAACTTGTAAACGAAGAAAAAACACTGATCAGCCAAGTAAGACTCAAAATTAGTTTCAGCATTTTAATACAGAATGAATTAACAAAGGTATCCAGATAGGTATCTAGTATCTTTTCCAACATCACAGACATCTAAATCATTCAAGTGCTCATTAAAATGGCTAATACCTTTTTCCAAGGATTTTTTTTTTTCACTATGTATTAAACAAACATATGGCAGAAGATTTAAAAAATCCCAAACACCAAAGGGGAGAAAGCTGCAGAAAATCTACTCCAAGTCAAAGGACTCATAGTTTAAAATCCTTTGCTTTTGGAAACTTTTGGAAAAGTTTTAAGAAGTCAGCATCCATTAAAGAATTGCTTTCCATTTTCCTAAATTTATCCAAACTAATCTTTAAAAAGGATGGTAAGTAGAATTGCTATTTTCAAATACAATAGTAGAGCTTAACGGGAATTTAATTGACTATAAAAGGTAAAAAAGCAATTAGATAAAAACATGCCAAATTTAAAGATTCAAGGCAAAAACCCCAAATCTCAAAAAATACATGTAACCAAAAAAGTGCACAGCATATAGATTAAACACTGTCTTCTAAGGAAGTTTATAAAATGGCTAAGAACTCGAAACAGGCAAGAAGATCCTCCTAGAAGAGAAGAAAGATCGAAAGAAAGGACTTTTTAGACCTGGAAGTACACTGACATTGCAAGCTCTATTAAAAATCCATACAAGGGGCTAACTCAGAACCATATTTTCAGTTGAGATGTTGGAATCTTAACCAAAATTTGCCTTTTCTGCTTTGTGTTTTCCAGGTTGAAAATTTTCAGTATTCTCAGCCCTCCTTTAGCACTTTCTGACGGCTGAAAGCAAAATCAGGCCAGACCCCGTGGTTGTTAGCTCCAGTTGAGGAAAAGCATCCACCTGAAGCCTGGGAAGAGGCACCACCAACTATCCTACTACTCTGACACTTTGTCCATCGCTATATACAGTACCAAATGCAATGCAGCCTAGGCTAGGCGACTCCGGCAGTAATTTAATCTGTTAGCTCCAGAGCTGGGAATGCTGCTGACTTTAGTGACCATCCAGGATTTGTTCCTTGTATTTTACTGAATTTGACTACTCCTTTGTACCTACAAATACATCAATTGCAGAAAAGACACTTGTGTAAACATGCACACAGAAGACGTAATATTTTAAAAAGCTCAGGAGATAGCTTACAGAATCGTGAAGCTACCTGAAGTCATGGCGAGAGATTCTGCTGCACTGCTGGAACTAGACTGCCACCTATACCCCACCGAGGAAGTCTCTATCTAGCTTAGCTATAGGTGGGTGCTATACTTTTCAGAGCTTGGTTCTTATAATGGCAATGTTTCCTTAAATTGCCAGGTCAGTTTGAACGGACTTGTCCAGGAACTTTCTTTCTGCTCTTCCTTCACTTTGGTTTTTCCTTCATCTCAACCAGAAATTATTTCAATGGGAAAAGCTTTATGGCAAAGGTGGTATTACACAGCAGAACTTGGAGGAAGAATAGAGCACTCAAAGGAAGCAGTTAATGTTTGAATTATCAAAGGTTTCCATTCACTGGAAGGGTGAAAATTTGCCCTGTAGCTTCACAGAAAGTTCAGATGATCCAGAAATAAGTGGCAGATAAAAATTTTAAAAATAATCAGTTCCAACGCCTGTGAGGAAATGATCTTTTCTGTGCTTTATAGAGTCTCCACATTGAACAGATAAAATGCAGTGCAGAGTTTTAAAAAGGTGTGCTTTTTTCTTTTCTTTTCTTTTTTTTTTTTTTAAACACAGACTTCTTCAAATAGCTTGTTTTCACTGCCATTTGTTTTTCTGAGGTGGAGGGCACGTTTTGTGCAACCTGGACAACAATGCCACCGGTCATGCTCAAATCAATTCTTCAAGAGAAGTTCTCTCCAGCATAAGACCTATTCATGCAGTTTCATTTCAGCTGTATCCTAAGAAGCAAGCAGCATTATCCAGTAGTAAAAAAAAAATAATAATAATGTAATAAATTATGTGGAGGAAAACCATAATGTTCAAGAAAACTGTGCAGTTTGAATTCTTGTTTCAAATGCATTTCAAGCATTTCAATATAATACACTAAGATAAGCAGGCAATTCACATGCTTTCCCTTTGTGCCTTACTCAAAATGAAGTTTTCTTTGCTTCCTGGGCATCACTGGTTTCTGTTAAGGCAAACTCAGTTTGGCACAACAGTGCTGATTTTTGTTGCTTTGAACAGGTTTAGGTCACAAGTACCGATACGTGTTTTGAGTCTTACAAGTGTCTTGAACAAAGATTAAACAGTAAATCCCAGTCAAAGCTATACTTATGTTTTCCCTAAACACGTGATTGAGTTAGCTTTAGTTAAGTTTATTTCAGTATTGGTTTTCATTTATTTTATTTTATTTTGGAAGCATTGCTTCTTAAGAAGCTTATCATCATTGCTCCATACTTCTCTATCAGCTAAATGGATATAAAGCCAAAGTAAAACCACTAAAGTGGCTCTTGAATTTCACTGTTGTAATTTACAGAAAACTTTTCACTTACTCTACATCTGTTGGTAATGATTCATAGATCTGAACAGTATTAGTAACATACTGACACCTCATCGTCAACTTCTCTCTTCCAACTTGTCTTAGACTTGTCATAGAACAGGATGATGTTCCAAGCAAAGGACATTTTGTGCCTTAGCAGATTTCATTGCTTGGATTTGAGTACAACAATGGAAGAAGCACCCTGGCCTGTCTTCCTTGTGAGGGCTATTACTCCGTAACATATTAAAGTCCTCCTCCCCTTTACTGATGCTAAAGAGCAAAGTCTTAGTTCTTCCTCCATTAGTCAACTAATCCAGACAGAGCAGAAATCATCCTACTGTGCTTCTATTGCTCCTAGCTCTAATGGCTGTGTTTACATTTCCAAAGCATAATTGTGTTACTTCTTGAAATCTTTCTTAATTGTGATTTTTACATCTGACAAGCGTACTGTTCTTTACGCTGATGGTACATTATGCAACACTCCTTTAATTTCTGATGTGTTTGCCGATTCCAGGATGGTGTGGGCTCTTCCCATCAGGCACAGAGGTAACAATTTTTATTAAGGAATAAAGCAATTAATTCATTGTTTGAATTCACTTGCCCCAAGCTCATTCTAACTTCAAAATAGTGAGTCGCCCAGGTTTCTGCTTTTGAAGGAGAGCCAGAGCCAGTAATGAGCTACATGCATCAACTGTATTTACATTTTTATATCAGAGCAGTTTGTGGTTACATATGAACACAAAATAAAAGCTTCATATGGAAAAAAAATTCTCAATGAGATTGTCACATTTTCTCATTCCTAAGTTAACAATTTCCTAACAATTTATTCAAGTACAAGAGCTCACAACTGTTCTGCCAGAGGCATATGAGCATCTTCACAAGGTGGAAGGCAGAGGGGCAAAGTTGCTTCCAGAGAAGTTAAAGATCAATAATCTTTGAGAAAAAGAAGAGCTGAAGCTGAATGGAACTCCAAGTAAGGGGTTTAAGATAAAAGACCGTGTGTTTTGACAGCACATTTACTGAGTGTGTAGACTGTGTAAGAGAGCGGAGTCCCTGACAGCCTGGGTTAGGGACGGACTGTCAGTGGCACCGTGAGGCAGCTCAGATTTGATCTCCACACACGTAGATTGAACATGGATCTCTCATTTCCGCTTCCTGTGTCTTGATAAACGTTTGCACCTGTGTTGGCTATTTTAGAAATAAAAAAAAATTTATTTACTTTTCTCTTAACTTGGCATGAATGAAGAGTGATTCTGAAGGAATTAACAGCAGCGTTCAGTGTGCCTGGGCACAGAGAACTCTAATTGGGGCTTTAGGTCATCCTGTACATTTCACTGTGATATAAAACACTTGCAGCTGATCCGAGAAGCAAGTTTAAGATGCAGACTCTCTTCCAGTGAGCAACATTAGACAGGAAAGCTCTCTGGCAGGCAACAAAGTGGGGACTATATATAAGCCCTAAGGGTCCTGCAACACCCTTTTTACTGGGGAGCTGACTCTTTTATGAGCCATCACCTGATGACAGCAGAGGATTATTTTAATGAAATATTATATACTTTAGATTTTCCATGGAAAAAATAATATATGTTCACATCCTAAATTGGGATTTCCCTACCTTTTCTCACTTTGGAAAAAAATGGATCTGTTTGCTGCCCTGGCAGGTTGTAAAAAATGTCAGTCTTTGTCTGAAAATCACACAAAATGTGTCTTGATTTTAGGAAGGCTTCAAGAACATCCATAACATGGGTGTGTGATGGTCAGTGTCCTTACCTACCTTTGCCAGCAAGTGTAAGGGGACTTTTTCAATAAGTTAAAATCTCTGGTGTAGCTAGGGATAGAAGCAAGAATATTGAAGCTTATGCAGTCCTAATGTGAGGAACATAGGTGTACTTACTCCTTATAGATGGAAGTTTAGCCATTTTTTTATTTACCACTATATCTGCAGATTGCATAGCACAAGTATATCCACCTTTTCCTGCAGGATGGGAATTGTGTGGCAGAAGAAAGAAGGAACAGAGAGGAAAAGAGCTTATAATGAATTTCCTTCAGCTTGCATTACAGGAGAGGGTGAGCTGACAAAATAAGTACAGCTCCACAAAACACTGGCTGAACCTTGAAACAGCTTGTTAGTTAATGTCCTGCTTGGCATTTTAAGCAGAGAAAAGAATGTGTTTAATCTTTATTATTTGGAATGAAATGGAACCTGAAAGTTTCAGTCTTAAGTATTAACACATAAAATTTGTTAAAACCCCAGAAAGATAGAAATAAATGAGCTGTGAATGATTCTGCAATTTGTTCTTTTTTTTTTTTTTTTTTTTACTTCTATTGCCGATTTACTTTTGCATGGACCCTTTCTTACACCCAGCTATCCTCAGTCCTTTTACTGCCATGCTTTGGCAGTCACAAACATCCCTGCTCTCCAGCCACACTTCCTTTTTTCCTCTAACGAGTTGTAGCATTTTCTTGCGTACAAGGTGCCCAAGTGATGCGCAGCACATGCTTATGTGCGCTGCTCTTACGTTCACTGACTCCTTGTTCCTACTAAGGATTCATCAAGGGGACATGAAGCAGCTCCTGGGCTTTGGTGATTAAGCCAGCAAGGGAGAAAGGTAAATGCTAATGTTTAATTTATTACCACCATTATAAATTCTCATGGTATATAGAGAACTATATTACACCGCTGAGCTTTAAAGTTGTGCATTATACTCAAGAGAAACTGCCTAGAAGCCAATTACATTATCTTTCTAGACCCAGTTTAGACCATATTCCTGCAAGATATACACGGACCTGAGACTTTAATGCTGATATACATAGCATATGGTTAAAAGAATTCACTATCATTTCTTTTCTAAAAAGGTATGCTGGTAAATCCATGCATGAGTAGGAAAGGCTCAAAAAATTGCTGACTTTTTAAAAAATAGAACCAACTGATGCTGTTTTTTTCTTAATGTTTACTCCCTCTTTTGCAAAAGTATGGATACACATTGTGAAACTTTTCTACACAAACTCCAATTAGAATTTCTTTTATTCTCTAGTCCTTTTTTTTTTTTTTTTTTTTAAGATACTTCCAACTGAAAGAACACCTGTGGTTAGAATGGTGAGGAAAAAAAACCACAACTAATGCAAGGAAGACTTGCAATAAAATCTCAAAAATTCATAATACAGCAAATATATACATTCAAAATACAAATGATATATAAAAATGTTTGAAGAGGATGTAAAAATAAACCTTTGGGTATATGCAGTACAGTAAGGATGACTGAGGTTGTCCATGTTTCACTTGTTGATTTAAAATTGCCAGCCTGTCTCCCACCCCAGTGTTGTGGTTTAACCCCGATTGACAACCAAGCACCACACAGACGCTCGCTTACCCTCCCCCCGCCCCAGTGGGATGGGGGAGAGAACCGGGAAAAAAAACCTAAAACCCGTGGGTTGAGATAAAGACAGTTTAATAGGACAGCAGAGAAAAAGAAAATAATAACAATAATAATAATAATGATGATAAAAGAATATACAAAACAAGTGATGCACGGTGCAATTGCTCACCACCCGCTGACCGATGCCCAGCCCGTTCCCGAGCAGCGATCGCTGCCCCCCGGCCAACTTCCCCCGGTTTCTATACTAAGCGTGACGCCATATGGTATGGAATAGCCCTTTGGCCAGTTGGGGTCAGCTGTCCTGGCTGTGCCCCCTCCCAGCTTCTTGTGCCCCTGGCAGAGCATGGGAAGCTGAAAAGTCCTTGACTAGTGTAAACACTACTGAGCAACAACTAAAACATCAGCATGTTATCAGCATTGTACTAAGTCTAAACCACAGCACTATAGCAGCTACTAGGAAGAAAATGAATTCTGAATTAAGCTGAAACCAGGCCACCCAGACAGTGCTGGATATTTACAAAAAGAGTATATGGAACCAGAGAAGGCATATAAAATTTTTCCCCATGGCCAACCCAACTAGCATCTGAGAGTCAGCGGCTCAGGGGCTTTTTGAGACAGAGGCTTAGAAGAGACTGTTGTATTTAGCAGCTATCAACAGACCTATAGTCCATCAATTCCATTTAATTGTTTTTGAAGGCTATTTATATTTTCAAACTTTTGTGTTAATGAGGGTATTAAAACATCTCTTCCTCCTTCTGATATGAAAAATGTGAATAACAATCCCTATTCACCTTCTTCCTACCTTTCAAGACATGATATACTTCCAGTATACCTTCTTCTAGCTGCCTCTTTTCAGGCTGGAGCATCCTCTTGTATTTCTGTTTCTGGTTTTGACTTTCTGATTTAATCTCTTCTCATGTGGAAGCTGTTCCATATTCCTACCATTTTTCTCAATCTTTAAGACAGAGGGACTGTAATCTCAAAAGTTTTACATACATGGGCACAATATTTCTTTTTAATTCCATTCTTTTTCTAATTGCTCCTAATATTCAGTTTACCTTTTCTACCACTGCTGATATTTTTGGAGAACAAGCACCAAGATCACAGTGACTCCAGGATCTTCCCTGACAGATAAGAGCTAATACAGAGTGTATTACTGTGTCTCCTTATTTTAACTCAGGTACGCTACTCTGCATTTATCAATACTGAAACCTACCTACTGTTTTATCGCTCAGTTTCACAGCATCAGGAGACAGCATAGAGGGGACAGTGGTGGCTCCCTGTGATCGCCCACGTTTGCAGCCCACACGCTGGCTATGCACAGCAGCACCAGTCCTGAGCCGTCTAGGACAGGACAAGAGGAAATGGCCTCAAGTTGCGCCAGGTGAGGTTGAGACTGGATATTAGGAAAAATTTCTTCACCAAAAGGGTTGTCAAGCATTGGAACAGGCTGCCCAGGGAAGTGGTTGAGTCACCATCCCTGGAGGTATTTAAAAGACATGTAGATGTGATGTGTAGTGGTGGACTTGGCAGTGCTAGGGTAACAGTTGGACTTGATCTTTTCCAAACTAAACGATTCTATGATCTCAGGCATATCCCTCCTCATCCTGCTCTGGCCCATAAGAAGTGACTGCTCATCCCCACTCCTGCTCCTTGCCTTTCAAAGGCACGCTGTTCCCTAAATCCTGATCAAATTTGGAAGGGGATTGAAAAATATTGCAAAAGAAATATGGTTTTGTCCACTAGAGGGAAGTACCTCCGTAATTAGGATTTAATGCATGACTGTACAGATCAAGGCAAATAATCTTTTGTGTTTCTAAATTGTGAGGTCACACTTGTTTTGAACTTTAATAGTAAGAATTAAATGCACAAATGAACAACTAGTTTTTGTAAGGACATTGACACATTAGGTAATAAATAACCTTTTAAATTGAATTGTGTTAGGCTTACCTTAATGCAGACTTCTCTGTTCAATAAAAGCTTGTTTATGGCTTAATAGATTCACAGGAAATTGCTCTAGAAGAACAATTAAAGAAAATTAAGTTTAGATTTGTATTTCCAGCAAAATCTGTATTGTATTCAATGCCCTTAAAGTAGAAATACCATTAAACTTTCATGAAACTATGTTAAATTACTTTCAAATAATTGTCACTCTAAAGATGAGTCATAAAGAGAAGTCACCCAGATAATGTTATATTTATCTCTGCACTGACACATGTAAACCCATCCTTTTTCATTCTTCCGCTACTTATATGGTACTATCAAAGAAAACTGGTAAAGGTATAGGTACTGATCTCCTGAATTTAAGCATATCAGTTATTTCATAAATTTGAACAGAGTATGCCCACAGCTAGACACCCACTGTACATCAATACTTTATTTCCACAGAGTTTAGGAACATATGTATGAGAGGACTAGGTCATAATACAGACACAGCATAAGCATTACATTCTCATTTTATTTTTTCTTACTAAACTCTGATAGACACCCTACCATTTTCAGTACTTTTTAGAAATGCATCAACAAAAGTAGTACTTCAATGTCTTCAAAGACTGATCATTAAAATCCTCCAACAGACTTAGCAGCTTGTAATATTTCAGATATTAAACCCTTGTGCAATGGCACTCTACTCAAGTTGAATGAGCTTTGAGCTCCTACTTCACTGAAACGCTCCTCTACCACTATTTTGAATTTTCATGATCAAATAATAGTCTAAGAGGAATTTAATGGGAAATGAAATATAACAGGGAGCTAAACTCACTATTTTGAACCAATATTTGCGAGACAATGTTGCAGATATCTAACGCAAATGCCTTAACTTTGTCACTTAACTGTCTCCTGGGCAAAGGAATTCTCATTTTATTATATAACAAAAGTGTCATTTTATTATAAAGGAAAAAAAATCAATAAGTGAGAAACAGGTGACAAAATGCCACAACAGTGACTCTTGTTCTTCTCTGCCAGAGCTCTGCAGTCCATGTTTCAGGCAGAATGAGCCCACTGAAATTGGGTTTAGTAGTCTGGATTTCATTTCAACCCTTTATGCTCTTCAGCAAATCTTCCTACTGTTTGCTCCTATCAGTTAAAACACTTTAATATACTGCCAAGAAAGGACAACGTCTCTTATCACATTGAAACATTTGTGATTTTGGATACTGCTAAATGGGAATTACCAGCAAAATGGGGAAAAAAAAAAAAGCTTCCAGACTGTCCTAGCAATTCTCCCTTTATGTTTCCTAAGGAGAAAGCAGGGTTGTATTTGTGCTGTGCCTCATTATCTTCTCCTTCCTCCATGATCACTTCATACCTTAGGAGCAATCGGGGTGGGAGGCAGGCAGCGGCCTGTGCCCCTGTCTGCTCTGTGCTGCTGTCCCAGGGAAAGCGGAGACTCCCAACAGCGCTGCCCAAGCTGCCTGCAGAGAGACTGCCCTAGGAGCCACTCTGACCAGGACGGCAGTCGGGAGGACTTTCCCTGCCCAAACACACCCAGACAAGAGGATACAGCCTCTGTACAAACGCAGCCCCCCCCCTCAGAGCAGTTCTGGAAGAAGGGTGGGTGGCAGAGGCCACGCACTCTGCGACTCCCTCCTGCTTCTGGGGGGTCGGGACCCCCTGTGTGCACACAGGGCCTGAGCTGCTCCATTCAGAACAGACCACAAAAACGTAAACCTGCAGTATCAAGGTTTTTACAGACTATTTCCTTTGACTGTGTGGTAGAAATTATTTTTAAAAAGCCAAACTTTGTGTTTGTGATTTTTTTTTTTTAAGCTTAACACAAAATGACAGTTGACTAAACAGTTTTACATAGAATTTCCATTTCCATTTGAAAGGCTTACATTTTCAATAAACATCCCTTCCAGGCTCCCCTCCCAAACTCAAGCTTTGCTCTGGAGAAACCCTCAAACACTGAAATAATTATTTCCAAACTGCCTCCGCCACCTCACTGTCTCCTTTGCAGCTCCATCTCTTTAGATAACACTACAAGCTTCAACTTTACAAGGTGTTTTCCACTTCACACCAACAAACTGTCAAACAAATGACTCGCCTGCAGAGTGAACTCTGCTTAATGAGGTTTTTGCCTTAGGTTCTGTTTTGGGTGCAGACTGAAAAAGAAGATGCTCACTTATCACAGAAGAGTCGCTGCTGAGTTTTGAGCAGCAGAACTGTGAATGAATGGTGCACAGAAGATCGTGTTTAAATGACATAGCTTTCCATTGAAGAATGGAGAATTTTGACCCAGCTTTCTGAAGTCTAAAGCTTGTAATTAACAGTGACTAGACTGCTTAAGGCTAATGGATTCCCTGTATAGCCAGCCTATCATTTTATTTAAACTATAATGGAAGTGAAATGCTCCCTCTGCAATCAGCAGGTTGTGGCAGCAGAGCAGAAATGAACACAGAGAATAGGTGACTCTGTTCTTTCCCTGGGTATCAAAACCTTGCTGAAGGAAACACGTTTCTTTGTAAGAATACAATGGAGATGGTGAAAAGAACGATGAAGGGTTTAAAAAAATAGAGTGCAAGAACAATGTTTCGCACTGAATAGGTCAGAAGGGGGTCCCTGCTGTCTGGAGACACGCAAAGCTATGCTTGGCTTATTCTTTGCTGCATGCTGCTTTCATACCGCTTCAGACACATGCACAGGCTACCCAGTGCGGAGTGGGACGGGTGATGTGTTAGGCTGCTCAGGGCTGGCTTACCCCTTAATCCTTGTCTGTCTCCGTCAAGTGTCCTACAGAGTAACTTAAAGGTAAATTTTCCAGGAGTGGCTACTAATTTGGAGTCCTTCAAGTGCTTTTGTGCATACACCTCGAAAACCTACCTGGTCAAGAGAGAGGTCTGAGCAACTTGGTTCACTGATTCCCAGGGGAAACTTTGCATTCCTGCATGCTTGGGAAGAACATGACATCAAACAAATCTAACCTCTCTTTCTTGTTTCAATAGCGTCATGCTTGACAACCTTTCTAAGTCCTGGTTTCCACACCTATTGTATCCATAGTAATACTGAATCTATAGTAATATCATTAACAATCTCTTCCACATAGATATTTAGATATATGGACAAATAATATTAAATTGAAATTATTAAATACAAAGAATTAAGGTCGACTGGTAGTAGAGGTGGCAGAGGTTTTTAAAGGTCGATTATTGGTAGATCTATTCTTTGACCTTTAAAAAAACCTGCACCATACTCAGTTTATCTCTAGGTGACTAGACATAAGAGGAATGGACATCTGCTAACACTGCAATAATTCAAGCTGCAACATTTCCACCATAACTATCTTCCTCTGGTGATTTTCAGTCATTCATAGCTTCCTGAAATATTAATAAGTGCTGAAACTTATTATGCACCTAAAGCTCAGTCTTGCGATGTATGCAACTCTGTGGCCCTAAGCTGGCACTAGAGTTTATATTCACATGGTCTTCTAGCACAGAATCAAAGCAGCAGAAAATAGGGCTGGAAGGTATCTTGAAGGATCGTTGAGTTCATCCCCTGGCATTTCCACCCCATGGGTGGATAACTATACATTTTTCTAATTTTTCCTTAACAACCTCCAATGACAGAGGAGGTTATCAACATCCCCATTCTCAGGCCTCTCTGTGCTCCCTACTGGGGCATCTTCTGTTGAACCTAAGCCTTCTGCTGGCAACCCATTATTTTTATTTTTTTTTGTCTTAAGTATCTTGGATGGGGAGAATAGCAAGTTAAGGCTTAAAAGGGACTTAATAGCAGCCTCTGAAGACCTATGGAAAAGTTACTGAGAAGATGGAGCTGAGCTGTATGCTGAGGTACACAGAGGGGACAGAGGTCATAAATTAAAGAGAGACAGTGGTCATAAATTGGAGCAGGGGAGGTTCTGGCTGGATATCAGGACAAAATTTATACTATGAGGATCATTATGGACTGGAAGAGGTTGTGGACTCTCCCTCCTTGGAGGTTTTCAAGACCTGACTGTTCAAAATGCTGAGCAACCCAGTCTAATTTAGCATTGACCCTGCTTTGAGGGAGAGAGTGGACTACAGACCTCCCGAGGGCCCTCCCAACCAGAGTTGTTCTGTGACTAATTCTTCCTCTCTTTACAGAAGACTACAGTTAACCTGCTGTTACTTTTCTCTTATCTAGATTAGATAATAGCAACGTACTCAGCCTCGCTTCAGAAGCTGTTTTCCACAAACCTGGCTATTGTTATTTCTCCCCTGTGGACTATGTCTGCGTTTCTCCCATCTCTTCTGAAGGGCACTAAGCCTCTGTTTTGGTGTGGTGAGAACGCTTTTCTAGACTGAGGCCAGAGATGTCATCTGGTGGCAGAACGGAGGTTCTCAGTCGCTGCATAAGTGCTGAACCTGCATGGCTACTTAAGAGACACAGCACAGGACAGCATATACAGCATGGCATTTTGAAACACACATATCTCCTGTAAGCAGACAGTTTAAAGCTACTCAAAGTGCACTGGAAACTTCCTCAGCCATGCAAGACTTTAAAACGTAAAGACTGGAACTACCCTGGAATTCGGCTTTTCATGCTTCTCCTTCTCCAAACTGTGAGATCATTTTTCTCACTTGGACTACTTGTGCTCTTTTCCAGGATAGTTTCAAATACATCATTTTCCCCCACAAACCTTCAGGTTGGCACCAACTGTTAATGTTGTACCCAAAGATGAATGTACTTGGAATCTTGAGTCTTGAACAGAAAAGAAATGGGTTTGCAGCTTTAAATAATGGGTAATGCTTTGACAGCAGTATTTTTTATTTTTAATTTTTGTAAACAACCATATCCCAATAGAATTAAAAAATGTCCTGCAATAAGTCCTCTTCAAGAAAATATGGAGCAAACAGTGCCTTTCAGTTGTTTATGTGAAACAAAGAGCCAAAACTGTCAATTTTGTTCCTGAATCTTTTTCTCTGAAGACTCAGAAAAACCATAAAACTACATTTGAATAATAATAAACATAACATATACAGTATTTTCCAGGCACCATCTGAAACTATTTCAGCAGTCTGCATAAAGCTCTGCTTCTCATCGCCCTATACAACCTCAAAGCCCAAAATAATACCTAACAGTTTCTCTTGGTTCCTTCTCCCCTGTGCTCTCCCCACTAACATATCCACTTTGCCACAGACTGAAAGGAAAAAATATATGGATGTTTTCTTATACAGGGAGTTTCCCCCAGGGTCTATTTTGACATCCCTGGTGATTTTAGCACAATGTAGAGTTTCTGCAGCACCATGGGTCTCTTGTTCCCAATCTGGCACACTACTTGCTGGTCTTGGCAGAACGTAGTGAATTTAAATACACAAATATATTTTTTCCTATTTTTCGTGAGCTTATTCCTTACCCCTTTCAAGGGACTGATACAGTCAAAAGAATGTCAGGCTCAGCTCGAGTACAGGAAGTTCACAGGTTATTTCTTTCCCTCCAAATTTCTCGATGTAGCATCTTTACAAATGCCCATATCAATGTAAGATTAAAAAATCACTATTTATAATAGAGGCATAGTGAGAGTATTTTGGTACCCATCCTTTTGATTACTTATACACAATTACAAGTAATCAAACCTCAGTCACTTTGATATCATGCTTGGATCTTAATAATTTAATTTATCACTTTTTTCTTATGTTTTTTGAGAGATGATAAACTGGCAAAATGCATATTTAATCTGTATTTGCCACAAGTAAAACTCCCTCTGAAGTACTGGACATTTATTTCTACAGCTGGTTCTGCATTCAAATGCACTGGTTATAAATAATTTCTGAGGCCCATATAATATTTATGCAGGAAATCTGAAACTTCATGTCATGTTTGGAAAAATGACACACAGGGAGGAGAGGTGATGTTTTCACTGAACCAGTGCAGGCTGAATTATCCGATACAGTACTACCAGTGTGCCTACAAGAACACGGGAGTAGCAGTTGTTGCACTGCCATGGCTGGGGGACCTGAAAGTCTCCCCGTGGCAACCTATGCAGTCTGTGTAATGGTTTGTAATATCCCCCCAGTTCATCCCCCTCATCCCAGCCCTTTGCTGGCTCTTAGGTAAAGAAACAAACTGCATCTTCTCAGACCTATCCAAGTGTTTGCCTCCACTTGGCAGACTATAGAAAATCAACTGGCTTTGATGTGTTGCTTTTTTGCTTGATTGCTTTTGACAGGATGATTAGGCATGTATTTATTACATTGACTCGCTCAATAATAACCCTGGTCTCAGTTACTTCTATGCAGGTTAAATTTAACTGTCCATCTTTCAGGTGAGATTTACCTTACCTGACTTTAGGCGTCTCCAATTAGGACAGCTATGGCTGAACTATGTTCCCCATTGTAGTCAATCGGAAGAAACAGATACAAAACAGGTCACAAACCTGTAGATGACAAGGACAGTAAAGACTAGGAGGATGCTGAAAGACAAAATCATAATTCAAAACAAACACGAGAAGCTGGGATGAATGGAAGCTTTCACACTTAAACAGATCTCTAATCAGCTGCAAAACCACTAGCTAGGCATAAGTCTCCTATGAATGGCACAGGATCACAAGCTGAACATGAGCCCACATTCAGGTTAACAAGACCAAGTTTTCAAGGAAAAGGCCTGGGAGTATTAACTTAAGAGATCTTTCCAAATGCTGTGTCTTGTTTCAGGAACAGTAATGCCCCTTGCACTCAAGTGTGGAGTGTGTGTGTGTGTATGTGGGGGGGGTAAATACTGCAAGAATTGTGAGAAAACATGACCTAAAAATGAAGTGGAATAATTTCTTCTAAAGAAAAAAGCATTGAGGAAGACTATGCTAACAGCCTTCCAGAAGGAATGGAGCAGCCTATTCTCCATATTTGTAGCAGGGAAGACAGGAAATTATTGACCTGAGGTGAAACAAATGCTAACTGAACTTCAGAAAGACTTTTTAATGCTAACAATACTAAAGCACTGGAATAAATGGCTTTGACAGGATCAAGATCTCCATCATGAGAAGTCTTTAAGAGACAGTCAGGAATGTTGTGGGAGAGCAACAGACTCTATAACTTGCCAAGCTTTTTTTCAGCTTTATTTTCCTACAGTTTTGTGCGTCAGTGGCTGATGCAGAAGGAAATAAATGCTTGTGAGGCATACCACAAACAGCAGGTGATCTAAGCACCAAATGGCTTGCAGTTTCATGGATCTCAGATTTATCCAGACAGCTAGAACATCACACAGCACTAAAAACAAAAGCAGCAGACTATGTTAAACTAAGCAAGAGTTTCAGGTGCTTTTATTGCAGTACTCTAAAAACCAGCTTAAATGTCACAATTAGGCTCCAGTGGATGGAACGTTAGAAACTAGCCATTCCTCATAACTGAGATCCACAAACCTCCTCACATTATTAAAACTTGTAGTTGGGTCATTTTGGAGAAGAATGTGGCCAGAAACTCTAAATGTATTAATTGACAGAGAAGAGTATGGCAGTGGCAATGACTATTTTGATTCAGCAGCCTAAAAAAGTGCCAGAGGAATACTTAGGAGCAAATGATATTGCTTAGGTCATGAAGATAGAACAGCAGCGGCAAAGGAAATGTAATATATCCTTTCAAATAAGACAGGGAACATTTCTATTTTCTCCACCCCCTTCCTTTTTTCAGTCTCCATTATTAATCTCACATTGCCCAAGCCTGCTTACTTTGGAAGACTAATACTACTGCTAAAGCAGGTGAACCTCAACTGAACAACTAGGAGATAGGAAAATAACATCATGAAATACAAGCTAAAAATGAGTACGTTGGAAAAGGTGCAGAATCAGAGCTGAAAGTTTAGTGCAACAGTAAATACAATAGAAAGTCTCATTAAGGCAAACCAGAAACTGAAAATGTAGAGAAAAAAGGTGGTCTAAAGCTTTGGCTAATGCAAGAAAAACAGTTATGGAAAGCAAGGACTTTGAAGTGCTGACACTTTAAACATACAAGCACTGGCAAGGAAAGAGAGAGAGAATCACTAATCCAACTTTGACTGGTAAGTGAAAGTTATGCTACCTGGCAGGGAGAGTGAATGAAAAGATCTAGAGTCTGCATCTTTTTGATCCAGACATTTTCTGATGGTAAGGTTACCAGAATAAAAGTCCTTCAGCAATATTTGGAAACCATTAGGACAGCCTGCATTTAACACTCTTAAGAATAAATGGACTCCTTTTCTGGGAAAGGGCATTTAAAAAAGATGACAATATTACAGATTCTGACCTTCAGGGAATTAAATTGCTGAAGCGTACTGCCACATGAGGGACTTGCAGGAAAGGTAATTCTCATTCTGGTTAGCAGAGCAAAGACATGGAAAAAGGAGAATACCAAAGGTGGGAAGGACAAGCCAGGGCTTAGGTAAATGGCTGGAAACCAAATGCAATGCCTTACTATGTTAATGCGATGCCCATATGTTAATGATTTGAACCAGTAAGAGACCTAAAATCTTCAAAGCTAAACTGTATTGAGTAGTGGCTCAAAATGAAGCCTAAATTCCTAGCTGGGCACCTAGCATTCCTGTATAAGATGAGAAACCAGAACTCTCTAAAAGATAAGGATACAAGAAAGCCACTGAGCAAGAAACTCCCTGAAGCTAGCCAACAGCCAACATAATGAAACACAGGACTTTGTATGAGCTTCTCCCATCTCCAGAGGTTTCATACCCAACCAAGCACTCCTTTCCCTACTCAGGAGCAAGAACTTCCAGCAAGGCTTCTCAAAAGGAAAAGGCCTAGGAGAAGTCTTTAGGAAAAGTGATCATCATTCCTGTTCAAACTCAGCTGAGGCAGAAACAGTATTCATTTTTTTATAGCCTTTAACAAAGCAGAGACAAATGGAACGTTAAGCCAAACCCCAAAGGACTGCTTTAACCTCTGCCTACAGAAAAAAAAATCCATCTTGCTTATCTTTAAGTCTTGAATTTTATGTTATTGCCCACATGGTGACAAGTTTCAAGAATAAATGCTATGTCAAGAATGAAAATCAGCAAGAGCAAAACTTTGCCTGGCATTAGGGTATTTCTGTAGGAAGAGAAAGCTGAAAGCCTGATGGAAATGAGCTCAATTCTCCCATATGCACCAACAAGCATTCTTAGTAGCCACTGGGCTACCATGAAAGATTAAATTTGTAGTCCACAATGGCTCCAGCTCAAACCTTGAGCAGAAAATGTGTAACTGCTCTTTGTGAGGATCCAAATGTCTATTCCTATACAGCTAAACAGAGCAGCTCCAAAACCTTTTTTCTTGCCCTAAAGTTAAGTGTACAACTTGGTTTGTATCCACTAAACTCTCTCCAGTGCAAAACTAGGAGCTTCCAAGCTGCTTATTAGAAAAGTTTCTGACACATGCTATGCCCCATACTCTTTCTGTGTCTTCTTTGAGAAGCAGCACACTGTCAGAGGCCAAACCTGAGACAGGGAAAATGGTAACAGTTAAGTAGGATGGATGATCCCAGACATGAAAATCCATTTGGGAAGTCAGGGATGCCACTCTATTTAGCTTACAGAGCCTAGCTTTTCAGGTGGAGGCCACTAGGGATACTTGCACAGCCTACAGCATTTCTGGAACTGCAGACAGAAAATGGAGGCCTCCAGTGAATTTAGGTGGTGTCAGGACCAGGTTGCCTGTTCCCTCCCGGCAGCAGAAGATTTGAATCACAACTCTGGATTTGAGTGTGTTAATCCCTCTTTGAATCTGGCTGCTCAGTTCTCCATTGGTTAAATGAGGCTGTTATTTCTTGCCTGCTTCCCAAGGCTGTTGCAAGACTGACTTCAGGACTGCGAGGCAATCAGATACTTCGGTAAGTTGCTCTTGGCACCCCTGGGGACCTTCTGCCTCTCGTAAGTAGAAATCCTGCAGGAGCTGCCAACACACAGAGCTCTTCCTCAGACTTCCTATAACAGGCTGTTGCTTAGCCACAACACAGCCCTGAGAGGCTATATAACTCCAGATGTCAATGTGTGGTTAATCCTTGTGTGGGCAAGGGGCCAGAGGTACAAATGTCCGTATGTAATTACCATCCTCTCATGACTAAACACCAGCCTGTGCTCAGTGCCCAACTATATGAGAAATTCTTTACAGATTGGAGTCCTCCCCCTTTCCTGCTTGATCAAGAATTAGTTGATCTTGTGACAGTATTTTAATGACTATTTTTGTATGAAGAAGTGAAGCATGCAGTTCCTGTGCTAACGCCACATTTTAAATTATACTTACTTGCAAGCAGAGTATGCCCTGTGAACCAGGGCAGTATGCCCAATATTCTTGTTAGGGGAATATAAATTTGTTTTTTTCCCCTGCAGTTTTCACAGTTCCTACTAATATATTTCTTAAAGTGAAGAACAGGAGAGCCCTCCTGTGGCTAATTTAACACCTATGATATCGCACAGATGCTATGTACGACAGTAAAAAATATATCATATGTAAGTTTTCTTTTGTCCTTACCTCTGGTCTCACCCCCTTTAAATATGGTTGATTTAATGAACCTCAAATTTGTTTTCCAGGCAGTTATATCTCAAATTTTTTTTCTCTTCCATTTAAAATGAACAAGCCATTCCTCATACCATATCTGTGCTTCGTTTCCCAGTTTTGACAATAGGAATGTAAATTATAAAGTAACCCTCTCTGAAATGTTTCTCTTGTGGGCTGTAGGGCAGAAGAGAAGCATATGGGGGATTTATTATGTACAATGACCTCATTCTTTCCAAGCTTCCTCCCTCTCAGAAGACATATTTGCAATTCACACACACAGTTCAAAACTAGTAGGCTACACATCTGCTGTATGTACACACACAGCTTCTTACATCCTCAGAAGACAACAGGCAACACACTGGTGGGAGCGTTCACATTATTTTTGCATTAGGGCTCTCTCCGGAGCTAAATGAAGCCAACAAACATCTTAAGTAACCCCTAGTTTATGTATGAGCTTCTCAAAGGCACTGCAAAGATAAGACAGTCAGACCATCTGGGGTCCATTTTTAAGAAAAAAATTTACTCATGTCTTATATGCTTTTGGTGTCAAATAGATAAGTTCAATGTCAAAAAAGGGAATCAACTGAGCTCTAATGTTCCCTTATTTCCACTTACTATCCAATTCAGGGGTAAATTAATCTAAGTCTTGTACTGACATCAAGAGAACTTGAGTCTTTCTTGTGTGTTTTCTTGACCCTGTGTTTAACCCTTAGGAGGCACTCACTATTATGCAGGTAGAATGACACAGATTAAATTGCACCTTAAAGATTGCACCTTAAAGGAAAAATCCTCAAGCCTCTAAAGGCACCTCTTTTCTGCTGCCTGTAATGCACGCATCACACTCACCTCCTTTTCCTCCATATCTATTCAGCGGGGGTTTTTGTTCCCTTCCTCATTACTCCTTTTTAAACTAGCATGAACAAATGCTGCAGGACAGATGCTGCTGGCCCAGTAGGTGGGGGATACTGGGTCTTGAGAAAGATTAGGGAGGAAAACAAATATTTTCATTTGATTACTACTTTTGTATTTTTCTGCATGTGATTTATTTCTCACGTAACATAAATGTGTTGCAACTGAGAAAAGCAGTTTGCCAAAACACCAGTCAGTAATACAGGTTTTGGTGTTCCTAGCTGGCCAGTCAGTCAGTAGTAACACTGCAGCAAATTTATGACTGAAGGCTGAATACTTTGGGAAACTCCCAGTCAAGTTACAATCTAGCAGTAATCAATAACAATCTAGAAGCACAACCTACCAGTTATGTGTCTGACATACAGTTAACACAAATTTTACTCTTAAGAAGAAGAAACAAATCTTGAAACAACAAACCTAGAAGCTCCATGTGCAGAAACCGAACCAGCTCAGGTAAAGCATCAAGAAAGCTTGACCAAACTGAGATGATAAAAAAATATGAAGACTTAACCTGTGTTTTCAGAAGATAAAACTTTTCCCAAAACTAGGAGGACTGGGATTAAGGATACTAGGTTGCCTTCTAAAGCAGGAACCTAGGCCAATTGTGTTTAACAATATTGGATTTTAGGATTTGCCTAGAAATAAAATAACTGATTTAAGTACCTATCTTTCAGTCCTAACCTTGCGTTCTTTTCTTCACAATGACCTGAATTCAATAACATAAGTAGAGACTGTTCTCAACCCAGACAAGACGGTATTATGCAAATAGAAAGGTTTAATAAGTGCTTTGAGCCTACTTAGGCCGAGCTAGATCTCTGGGCAACAGATAAGAACCTCTAGGAGAACTGGCACCAGTCTGACCACCTTCAGCCCTGTCTTAATATAATAAACACACAGACCTAACTGGTGCCTTCTAAAGACGTGGCATGGCTCCATGAAGTGCACTGATATAGCCTCCTAATGATGTGCCTGTTAAAGCAATATTTGGGCTATTAAACCATTTTTCTTTTTGAAACAAATGATATTTACTTTCTGGTTTCTACTTTCCCTAGACAAAGGCATATTCTTTATCTACATGCCAATAGCATTTGAAGCCAGACTATCTTCATATTTTCTTATTCTATCTCTTAACCAGTTCACTTAGGAAGAGGTGACAGACAGGTTTAAAATTTGCAAGACACAAGTCAAACCTATTTGAGAAAGATCAGCAGTTCGTCTGAGTGCCTGGAGACCTAAGGGTTGGGCCATTTTAGTAAATCTGCTTTTAAAAAAAGAATATAGAGAAATGCCTTCATCTTATACAACCAACCTGCCTAATAGGCAGAAAGTTGCCATTTAACTCAGATATCGCACTATGACATTCTTTTAAAGTGTTGTTTTGTTTTGGGTTGGTTTTTTTTTTTTTTTTTTTTTCCCTATGACAGGCTTTTTCCACAGTGAAGAGCCAGACTTATTTATAAATATTACATTCTTTTTCGTGTCTCCAGTTAGATGACATATACAAGTTCTCATCATGTTTTGGCTACAGAACTCAGGCTCAGTCTCATATATATGTATACACAACTTATATTTTATATTTAGGGACGTGTGAATAATTTGCCTTAGAAGAATAGCAACAACAATTTTAATAGGCCGTCTTGAAGTGTAAAATTGTATTCAAAATGAGACCACAGGTTATGTCTGTATTTTGTTTGCTGAACAAATGCTTGAAAGTCTAGAGCCATGAAGTCTAGAGGTGAAAAAAACAGACTGAAAGTGTTCTTTGAGATAAAATACAATTCATCTCAGGGACATAGGATTAGAAGGAATTTCCCATTGATTTACAGGGAATGCTGGTAGAAATGGAAAGCTACTTTGCTTCCTCAGGTTACAAGAGCAAGACCTGAAAATTTAGGAACCTCCTTCTGTTTCATGCATTTTATGTCACAGAGCATAATTACGAAAGGTTTGAGATTGAGGTATTTTGAAATACTGATAGTTCTTGCCAACTGCTTAAAAAATCCATGCTTCTTCACTTTAATTCATCCATTTAATCTTTAAAATCAATTTCACTTTGATGTTTTTATTATTTTGCTGTTATTTTAGTAATTCAGATCTTCAAAGGTGAGAACACATTAGCCATTCAAAGCCAAAAAATCAAATAAAGCTACACTCCTTGCTCTCTAATCAGAGCTTTCATCTGCACATTTATGATCTCAAGAAGAAGCCAAATTAGTCCTAATTGCTTCTAATTTAACTTGGCCACTGAAATAGGATATGAGATCTCATTTTATCATAGTGTAGATATTTTAATTGCTAGTGTACAGACCGGAGAGTTTGCTGTACACTGAAAAAAAGCCTATCTTGCCACATAGAAGTTCAGCCATGTAGAAACAGACCTGGTTTAGTTTTCTTTTAAAACTACAGACTTCAGATGAAATGTGTTCTCTGTTTGATGTGCATTTGAGGTTTTAGGTTGACTTACAATTATGTGCTTGAAATAAATCTTTAACATTTAGGGGTTTTAAGCCTCAAGTGGCCTAAAGTAATTTAAATTACTTCAGTATTATGCAGCTTTACATGAGGAGAAGACCTTGTGCTTAAAGACTTTAAGGAAAGGCAGGTGCTGGGAGCTCGGAGCTGCTCAGGCAGACCTGTGCTCCCACCTGGACGGAGGTCGCAGCCTCTGCAGCCTGCACAGCCGTGGCTGCTCAGGTCCAGCAGCAAGGCAGGGCAGTCCTGCCTTTAACTCCTGCTTCAGCAGCCGCCGCAGTTTTGTAGGAGAACTTGGAAATACTTGAGGGCAGTCAAAGGGCTGAAGCAAGGACGTTTGCATCAGTGCGCTGGATCAGCATGAAAACTTAACATATGTTAATTTTGATTTTCTACTCCAGGTGAAATACCTAGTTATCACTTCAGCATTCTTTTCCTCCTGCTTAATTATCTACCAGCTTACATCTGCTGATAGTATCTTTCATTTGAAGTAAGATGATTAAATGCAGTTAGAGACCTTTTAAGAATAATCTTTCAGAAGGTTTAAAGTTTTTTGCTCAGCAATGTTGATACTGCTTAGAGAGCCCATGAAGGCATTGGCAAATCAGGAATGTTCCCAACTACAAACTAGAGAGGGAGCAAATGTTACACATTTACCTTGAAGTAGAAGAGCTGGGTAAGACAAATTTCGTAATCAGAAACCCTTGAACTGGCAAGACTATTCCAAAAGTTATGTGTAACTGGAGAATGTGAATGCCATGTAACCTCTGTATTTAATAAATGTTCAAAATTTGAGTGGTTTTATTACTGGAAATTATTGGAAAATCTACAGACCAAGCATTATTCATAGCAGTTATTTGGCAAGTAAATTTGGATAATGGAAGCACTGAGAAGCAAAGGAATCATAGTTGTTAGTTATTGGCTATAAGTTATTTTCCTCCCCTACAAGGAGGAGCTCAAGCTATTTCACTGGCATTCGTTAAGGAGGATGTTTTCAGCAATATAACATCCAGTTCAGAGCTTTATTCTGTGGAAACCTTATTCTCACCTACTTTTGGAGGAGTGCCCCTAAATCAACCCACGTCTCTACTGGGCAGTTAAACCGCTTTGGGACTGGGAAAGAGAGCAGTGCGTGCAAGCGTAAGCAGAAAACTCTCTTCTGTCAGTCACCTGGATTGATGACTGGTAATTCGCCTCCACAGCGAGATGGAAACCTGAGCACATGGGCATGCCGGGTGGTTTTCTTTAAAAAAAATCAAGGAAATTTCTTCCCTCCCCGCAGAGCAGAGAAGTCATCTAGAACAAGACAGCTTTTACTTACTTTATTGCAGGGAGTGGGGAAAGAAAGTGACAAGAACTGCTAAATAATATCTACAAGTGTTTCTTAGAGGAGTTTGAACATGGCAACATTTTCCACCAGAGACCTTTGTGCACCTTGGCTCTCCAAGCATGAAAACAGCTCCTACCTCAGTGTTGCATTTCGAAGGTCACTAATGCATCCAGCACAAGCAGTGGATATCTTCAGGTATAAATATAGCATTCCAGCACCACAATCTCCCACCTTCATCTATGTTGTCTCAACTTTTATTTTGAACATCAGCATTTTAGAGCAAAAAACACCCCTGAATTTGCACTAGAAGTAATAAATGAGGCAATCCAGCATTGTAAAAGCAATTCTTTCAGAAAACTGCCAGAGTGGGTCAGAGCTGGGGCTCGCTAGCTCATGCGAGTGCTTCTAAGAGCCTCCCGGGGAAAGGAGGTCACGCAGCCACCATTCTGCAGCAGCCAAGCGAATTTGACAGGAGAACGTTAGACAGGCATTCGTGAGAACTTCTGAGATACCAGGTGAAATATCACCGTAGCATTCAGTCACCAAGTTATAGAATATCTCGACTAATATTTGGCAAGTGTGTGCCATCAGCATACTTTTTAAAACATCTGTATTTGGTATATACTATTTGGATCCCTTAGTCATGTGTACTAGGAGTAAACTGGTTGTAGTTTTGCTGGCAGAAGAGATTTTTCAGAATTACAGGCAGTAAGACCAGCAAGGATAAGGGAAGGCATATTCTTTAATGAAGACTAATAAAATTTCTAGGGAATTAGATAAAGGTGTTCAGTATTACAGCCTCAGATGGGCCAAGTCAAAGCTTTCATTGTGGATTGATAACTCTGGGACAAAGATGAGATGGCTCAGTCAAATCAGCATTTTTGATAGTCACATCTGTCAGAGGGAATATATCACAAGAGAAAGATGTGTCCAAGATACAGAACAACTAGTGGGAGAATGGGTTCTCCCTTCCCCAGCATTCAAGTGAATAGCCAGGTGCAGGTTTCCACTCCGAGGATTCTTGGCTGACAAAAAAAGAAATCTCAGGATGATTAACTAATAGTTTCCCTGGAGAGGCAAATGCTGGGGAAAGGGCCGAGAGAAATAGCAATTGCAGGGCTTGCAGCTCAACTTCTCCCATTTGCAGCCTACTGGATCGCAAATGGGAAGCCAAGGCACTCGTCAGAACTCTTTCCAACTACTGTTTCTCATCTTATAGAATAACCCAAAAGTATTCAGTGACACTAAGGACAAACTAAGCATCTCGGGTTTCCAGATTCTTAAGGAATTTGGGTTCTTGTTTTAATAAACAATTTACTAAGAAGAGTTTGGATGTTTCTTTATATTGAGAGAGAAATATGATCTTCTGATTCCAAATTATCCTGAGAATGTTGGGTATTTTGGAAGCAGAAAATCTTCTTGCTGAACTCCTTCAGAAAAGTGGCTTTAAATCAGATTTAACCCCAAGGTTCCCAGGTTCCTCATGATCAAGAAGAGTTAAGATTCAGCTTTTCTACTCATGAACTAAGGCATAAGTTTACATTGTTGTATAATCTCCTTTGCATGTGTTGGCCATTTAAATATCTTAAACATAATTTAGATACAGTTCTGCTATCGCATTTTTTACAGTTCTTGCTGTTTTGTGCTGCCATCATTACTCTATTGCAGAGGATGTGTTACTTCTAGACAGGTCACGTTGTTGCAAGTCTGAGACAGTTTGTTTTCTCATTATTTTGTTTACTATCTTGTGTGGGAAGACAATCAAGGACCAAATATGGAGACATGTCATGCATGGAGGAATACCATAGAATAAGAGCAACAAGACTACAATTGTCCTGATCACAAGCATCTCTCTTCCCTAGATTTCTTCCCTGAGATTTCAGCATGCTTAAATGCTTTTCTCAGGAGGAGTTTGCTAAGACTTTCCACCATATATTTGGTTTGCTAGTTTCTGACTGAAGGCATTACAGCCACGTCTGTAATAACTTGGCAGATTTCACCTCCTTACTGCTCAGAGCATCAATGAACTGATTGCTAACACTGATTAGTTGTTTGCATTTTGTTTCATGGGTCATGACATACAAGTTCCTCCTGACCTGCAGCTGATGCCCTCCACAGCATGCCTGCAAGGTGGCACTGCTGACATCCTTGCTTTGCCCATAGGGACCCAAGGCATAAAGATCTGAAGGGCACCAAGTGAAATCCTGCCAGCTGAAGAAGTGCAGACCTCCGGCCTGTGTTTTTTAAGCTGACATCCTAAGCACTCACTTACAGGTCGTCAGTAAAACTGGCTGGAAGATTATCATGATAATCATGCCATCTGAATGCTCATCAACAATTATACACATGACTGGTTTTCAAGCTATTCAGAAAGACTATACAGAAGAGCAAAGAATACTGGAACAGCACTGCCACACTGGAGCATTAACACCATGTCCTGGTTTCAGCTTAGTTCATTTTCTTTCTAGTAGCAGTTGTAGTGCTGTGTTTTGAACAGTATGGGAACAATGCTGATAACNTTTCTAAGACTGTGCTCCTTTTGTTCAAAAGCAACTTGTTTTCCTAGTGAAAGAGCTAACTCCCCATACCCCAGCCTACCCTCAACCTTCAGGTACTCATCCCTGCTCTTCTTCATGCCAGGGTGGCTTTTACACGCTATCTGCTAAGTTGGCTCAGGTAGCTGACCCAGCTGAAAAATTAATGGGTTTTGTTGCCTTAGTTTTTATTTGGGTTTGAGAAAAGAACCATCTGACCATAACAGGATTTCTGCATAAGGAATTCAGTGGGAAAATGTCTTTGGTGATCTAGAGACAGGGACAGGAGCAGAGCCACTCCATGGGCTGCTCTATGGACTATCATTTAAGCTATTTTGTAAACCCAGAACAACACAACCTAGCAGCTTTTAGAGTACAGGAATTCTGCATTTCTGCAGTCTGCACTCTTCTTCTGGTTTGATGGGTGATTTTCAGAAAGTTCTGATGTCCTGGCAGTAGAAATGTTAAGGATGCTTTGCTTAGCAAAGCCTAGATCATTGGCCCATGTGGCTTTTATGAGGTCCCTTATGCAGCCATGCTTAAGTCTGACACAGTCAAGAGCAGAAACATTTCCGGTGGTCAAATCAATGTACAGGAACTGTGCTAAGAAAGAGTATGACTGTGCATGGCCAACAACCAGTGCAGGAGACAGTGTGTTTATTATAAAGGCAGTAGATTACTCTCCTCCTGCAAGATGTACCTTACAAGACTACAGGGAAGTTGTGACTGACCATGTAAAGCTACATACGTTAAAGTCCCAGCTGAGCTATGTGATGAAAAATGACAGCCTCTATACACATTCAATTGCATTAATCAAGATAATTCATACCTTCCATTACTGTTTGGCAATAGAGTGTAAAATACTAATTAAAGAATTGCATGCAATGTAAGGATGAACTCAACTGTGTTTCAAGTTTAAAGAAGAGTGATAGAAGTATAAATCATTCTTTCTAATAAGCCCAATGTATAATAAAGTAAATGAAATAGTAGGCACCTCCTGTTCCAAGTGTGTTCTCTCATTGCAGGTTGGGAGGGGAAAAAAAAAAAAAAAAATCTTTGAAAAACTTCAGGTTAAGAGACAGAAAGCTCCAGGTTAAGATTCTCAGATCCAAGGTGTTATCTTCAGGGTCATTTTGTGGTCAGAACACACCAAAACCATACATGTGGTCACACACATGCTGGTCTAATGCCTCTAGCCTTTAAAAGAATCAAACAATTTCTTAAAGTGGATCCTTAAAATAAGTTGTCCTTAAGTGCTATGATTTTAGTTCTCTGCCTTGGCAACGTATAATAAACTCTGCTCTGGTGAAACCCCACCTGGAGTACTGCATCCAGCTCTGGAATCCTCAGCACAGGAAAGACATGGACCTGTTGGAATGGGTCCAGAGGAGGGCTGCAAAAATTATCAGAGGGGTGGAACACCTCGCCTATGAGGACAGGCTGAAAGAGTTGGGGTTGTTCAGCCTAGAGAAGAGAAGGCTCCAGGAAGACCTGATTGTAGCTTTTCAATACTTAAAGGGGGCTTATAAGAAAGAAGGGGACAGATTTTTTAGTAGGGCCTGTTGTGATAGGACAAGGGGTAATGGTTTTAAACTGAAAGAGGGTAGATTTAGACTAGATATAAGGACAAAATTTTTCATGATGAAGGTGGCGAAACACTGGAACAGGTTGCCCAGAGAGGTGGTAGATGTCCCATCCCTGGGCAACATTCAAGGTCAGATTGGACAAGGGTCTAAGCAACCTGATCTAGTTGAAGATATCCGTGCTCATTGCAGGGGAGTTGGACTAGATGACCTTTAAAGGTCCCTTCCAACCCAAACTATTCTATAATTTTATGATAAACAGACTTTAGTGTCTTACAACTACTTTCTCAAAACAAGAATTGCTTAGCTAAGGAAGAATGCATGATAGAAATATTATGGAATGCATGATAGAGGTATTATGTAATTAAAAAAAATATTTAAACCTCACCTGGTGGTTAAATAGCTCATTATGGGATCTGATGCTTCTAAATTCCTCAGAGACTACCCATGGAACTTTTTTTACTGTTTTATTCTTTTTCATTGTGGATTGCTTGAATTTTTTTCTGCAAATTTCTGGTTAATTCTTTACCCATCACTTACAATCACTCTTCAAAGAATCTGAAAAGCAGGCTGAATAGAGAGGTGAAACTGGGGCCGATATTCTGATATTCTCTGGTAGGAGTTATGAAATAAAAAGTAAACTGAGCTGGAGCCAGTAAGCTCTGAAGTTTAGTTCTAGTGGAGGTTTTGGCTCCATATAGTTTAAAATAGGTTTAAAAGTGCCATTTAATTTTTTAAACAAAAAAACATTATTTCCTTGTGTTTCCATAAAATGTTACTTTATAAATTGTGTTAGGAGAGACAAGAGTCCCACCAGGAAAGATAGAGGATCTTGTCAGAGATGTTGTAAGAGACAGGAAGTCAGGAGTTCAAAGGAATGTAAATTTAACAGCAGCGTTTTGGAAGAGACAAGAGTTTTTACAACAGGCTGGAGAAATAGTGAAGTCATAGGGGAAGAGACGCAGAGCTAAGCTATCTGTGTGACAGGGAATTGTGATCCCAGCCCCGATCTGAATGGCTGTAAAGAGAAAAAGGGAAAAAAGGCATGGAGAAATATGAATATGTTTTTGATAGAAAAGCAAAACCATTGATACTGACATAGAGAAGATTGGTTCAGAGTGGTAGCCCTTCAAGTAAATTCCTGCTTGAGCATGTAGAAACCCTTTATTAAGTGACTTGGATTTATTTGTTTAAAATCCATAGTTCCTCTGTACCCCTTCTTTGGAAGGGCTTGGGTGGTCCCATGTTTCTTCAATTCTGCCTATTCTCCGAGAAATAGCTGATGACTAGCATTAGATTGTGGGGATTTGCAACAGAAATATCAAGATTGTTATGAACAAAGCATAAATGGAAATGTGAGTGTGAAAGATGGTGATATGCATTAATTGCTACAGAGAACCATGTGTGATTTCATGTGAATGACCAGATAGGAAGAATAAACCAGCCTAATGATTAGGGGACAAGATGACGAAGAACAGGCAAGGCAAAAGAGAACCATGAAAAGCAAAAATTTTGTCCAAGACATACAAGGCCTAAAGGAAAATAATGAGATGAAAGAAACCCAAACACCACCCACATCTAAGAGGCATGAAACACACATTCAATATTCAGGTGATTGTTGCGAATCACAGAAGAGACAAAAGAGATAAGGACACCAGAGCCAGCATCCCTTGTCCTGGCCAAGCCACGTGGGTATGTGTCTTGGCAATGAATCAAATCTATGAGTGCAAGGGAGTGAGATCAATTTTGTTTAAAGTAACTATCACATTCTCTTTCTATAGGGTCTCACACTGAATTTTGTTGTGCTAACTCTCTGTAATATTAACCACAACACTAGTATACATAATGGGGTTCACAGAGCAGAGGTGCCACCCCACACTGTAAGCATCTGCAGCTCCTTAATGACAGATACACCTTCTCCCCTGTGGATAGGGGTTTGCCACCACACATTTAGTGGAGAACTAGTTCCAAGAGGGTATGTATAACAAGAACAAAAGAGTAATTTTGCATCACCAGCTGCCCAGTGTCATTTTTTAATTGTTTTGTTCCTCTCATCAACAAGCCAATGAATTTAAAGTATTAAAACCAACAAAACTCTGAGGGCTTATCATGCCTATAATACTGCAAGGAGCTGTGAGGAGCAGTGCCATAAAAGGACTGGCTTCACAGTGGTGGAAAAGAGCACAATTAATATAACTGTACAGCATTTTATATGACAGTAGAGCTACCACCTTACACAATTTGGGAAAGTTTTATCTACTTTCAGTTGTGGTCCATAAAAAGTCTGTGCTAGTTCTTAAACAATAAACGAAGGCAATTGGAAAAAAGTGACCTAACTTAATTATCAACCAAGCACGACTGTAAAGGAATTTTCAAATCCGTGTAAATCCCATCACACCTAACAATACACTGAAGTAAATTTCATAGGCCAACCTGAAGCTGCGATAGAAGAGGGAAATAAAAGTGGGAAATAAAAACCCCGTATACAGCACAGCTATGGAATATTTCTATGCCAATTGGTGTTCACAGAGAAATAATTTGCTGAAATACTTGGCTGTAACAGACCAAGCTCTTAAACCCTGCTTGTAAAGAGGTATTGCCAATTACTCTGATTTTTTTTTTTTTTTTTAAAGTGAAGCAATGTCCCATCTGCACTAAGCATGTCTGAGTACATGTTTCCAAGTTTTCAAAATACTTGAAATTAAAGTCTTGATGTTATTTTACGTGTTCCTAAGAGGAGTCAAGTGCGCATAGATGATGCTGTAGGTACAGGTGCCATTTCACATCAAGTGTTTCGTCCAGAGAGAAAACAATTTTTTGTATGCAGCCTAGCCAAACTTTGTTCCATGAAATAAATCCTACTTTATTTTTAACTATTCTTACTAGATTTTGGAATAAAAAAATTGGAATTGTTCTCTATAATCATCAGAGCAGAGCCTATTTGTGCTACTTTTTTTAATGTGTATGCTCTGCTTTAAAACTATTCAGCTTTCTGAACAACAATGCCCTTGATATAATTAATAATAGTAGTACTACAGGATAACACTGTTTTATTTACATTTGCTCGATACAGTATTAATGTACTGCAAAATCTGCATTCCTTTACTCTACTGTGTTACCAGTCTCAATGTATGACATCTCTCTAAACATGGTACTGATGTCACTCAACAGTTTTAATATTTTCCCAAATGGATAACCCAGTTCTGAGGGTCTTTGGTCCATTAGAATGAAAAACTGAAGAAAAGGGGACTTTTTTAGATGTAATTCTGCTCATTTACAAATTTTTTTTTTTTTTTTTTTTTAAACACACCAATCTGTTCAGGACAACAAGAAGCAACAGCAGCTTGTTCACATTTCCGGGCAGGAGCTGACACTCAGAGAAACAAAAGAGAGGTTTTGGATTGCTTCCTAAGTTCTGTTGAGACTCCATTACTGACCACCCCACAGCTCTCCCATCCTGTCTGGATCTCTCATTAATGCCACAACCTTCACTGACCGGTAGTGGCTTCACCTTTAACTTACTGCATCATTGTTTTGATCAGTAACATGTGTTTCAGATGAGGTTTCAGAAGGGAGAAGGTGACCTTTAAAAAGTTGACATCATGTTCAAATGAGGAAAATAGAAGAGAATGAACTCTGGCAGGTTAAATGTAAAAACAAAACAAAGCAGGCCAAAGAGTTTAAGGAACAACTTACAAAAGGCATAAAAAAAGTAATAATAAATCCTTTTACAGAACCATCAAAAAGCAAAAGCCTGCACAACGATAAATGGTCAAGGCACAAATGAAGCACTCGTAGAGAATAAGGCCCGAGCGGATAAAGTAAATGAAGTTTTATATGTAGTGAATGTGGAAGAGTTTAGAAAATTCTCCCACTAGAAATGTGCTTCCCCCCTGCCACACAAACACACTCTTTTCTGTTTTAATGGATGATACCTCAACAGTTCTGTATTCAATTGAAGTTCAGAAGAGGCTATAAAACAGGTTCATCAGGACCAGAGGATATTTATCCAAGAGCTCAGAAGGAAATGAAGCATGAAATAGTTTAAATAGCAAGTGCGGTGTATGATTTCTTACTTAAAAATGTCCAGGTACAAAAACAGATGACAAATGGGATAGAATTAACAAAAAGAAAGCCAACCAGCAAAAAAACAAAACAAAAAAAAGAAACAAAACCCACATTCTGGTCCTCTGTACTGTGTTAAGTGGTTTGAACTATAAAGACAGAGTTTGTGGACATATGAAAAATAATCTATTGAAGAACAGTCAACACACCTTTTTGAATGAAAAGCCATGACACAAATCTCTGAGGGTTTCTCAAGATGTCAGTAAATACGTAGACAAAGTAGATGAAGTTGATGCAGTCCCATTTGATTTTCCAAAGACACTGGT
The DNA here is from genome assembly GCA_013400535.1 of Scopus umbretta. Taxonomy (NCBI): domain Eukaryota; kingdom Metazoa; phylum Chordata; class Aves; order Pelecaniformes; family Scopidae; genus Scopus; species Scopus umbretta. The sequence goes on from VZTL01012967.1 coordinate 56,673, forward strand.
CCCTCACCAAAGGCTCAAAGAAATTAAGTTGGGAGAAGCAGAAAGTCATCACCTGAGTAAATAACTGATTAAAAGTTAGGCAACCTAAGGTACTAATTATCTGTTAGCTTTATTGATGGAGAAAGGCCATCTGTGGGGTCCCACAAGAATTGCAACTTTGAAGATACTCTTCTGTTTCTTTCTGTTATGCAATTTATCCTCATACCATGAATATTCTTTGTTCTTTATTATACTTAAAGGAATTCAAGCAGTGCAGCATGGCCAGGTGGGCTGTGCTGGAAGAGGTTGCACCTTCTCCAGGACACAGCAGATCATATTTGAGAGGCTGCAGGGTTGTGGCAGGCCAAAGGAGCAAGGGATCCAAAGAGGGGACATTTGTCTAGGCAAAACTTTGCTCTGACATGATCTTGATGTTCCCATTTGTCCCTTCAGACACCACAACTTCTGCAAGCCTCTCTATTCCTACAGAATTATAACTGTTTCTCATAAGCTGTCCTGAGATATGAAAAATCTTCCTTCAAACTTATACTTGGGACTGTTCCTCCTTTCCTAACAGGAGACGTAATAAAAACATTAAATTTAACAACCAGTTCCCTGGAAAGGGATACTGAGCATGTTTAAAATGAGCTCTGTTCTCTAGTTGCATAGTGGGCAGCACAGGGTTTTTTTGGGGTTTTTTTTGGGGGGGAGGGTGGTGTAGTGGTTTTGTTGTTGTTGTTGTGTTGTTGTTTTTTTTTTCCCCAAGCATTCATCACCTTTGTGCTTTACAACATTTGCAATCTCAGTACTGCTTCTACCTAACTAGCCAATAACCCAGAAGATGCATGCCTATACTAAAAGCTATTTTTCCAGTCTGTTGTCACTATGACAAGATCATAATTTTTTTATCTATAGTGAACATAAAATCCTCTAGAAGTTAGTGTTTTCCCTGTGACTCCAAAAAATTTTATTTGAATTGCATCTTGAAGCCCTAACTGTTTACCTCTCTATGGCCAAATCTCACTGCCATTCAGATGGTGTACGTGCAGTGCTTGCAGTTCAGACTCAGATTTGTTTACCTTCTGGTCTTTATTTTTCTTCATTATTTGTGTAACTCTAATAGCACATTAGGCACCCCACAGACAAACATGAAAAAGTGTCAGATGTTTCTTTACAGCCTGGTGCCTGTGCAGTCACTTCACATGCTCAAGGTAAAGACTAAATGGGACCATTATGTTTAAATAGTAATTTACACCCAGTTTACACTACTACAGCCAGATTCATAGCCTGAATGAGAAACACAGGAGCACAATATTGCTCAGATCTTGCTAGTGTCTTGAGCAAGTGAGAATAATTGGTGCACTTTTCCCTCAGTCCTCTCAAATGAAGCATTTGTGGGTATATTTACACATACTGAGCTACATCACCATAGCTGCCATAACTTGCCTGGCTCCAATACAGTAATTTGTGCCAGCTGAGTAACCAGCCAAAGTGACTGGTCAAGCTGATGTAGCAGACACTAATGTACTCTTATCACTCTGCAAATACATTACAGTTGAGGGGGGGAGTATTTACCAAAATGAGTCTTTATCTTCATCAAAAAAATTAAGTGGTAAATCCACATCCTGTTTGGTGTGTACAGCACCTAGAACAAAACCAAACCAACAATTTTTTGTTGCTGTTCCTCTTTAGGAGCATTGCAATGGTTGGATGCTGCTAAATAAGGATATGACTGATGGAGTTACCTGCTTAATTCATGTGTTGTAAGTACATGTTATGGATCCAAGATGCAGCTGTGAAGGGAATGCTCTCATCCTTCAAAAAATGGTAGTGTTTTTCATGAAAGAACCCAGGTAAGCATTTTCCTTACAAAGCTGACTTTAATGTCAGGCATAAATCATTCTTTCCTTTTCCTCCATGAGAAAACAAATACATATGAATGGAATTGAATCTAGAGCACCCCTCTGTTACTGGTGATAGCGTGAAGTGAGGCTCCACAGTTGTTAAGCATCACAAGAATCACTACCTCAGCTGGCAGAGCCTAAGCACCAACTCCCAGTTCATAACTGGGGAACTCTATGAGGACAGCCCAGAAGGGCTTTCCTGCAGTTAGGCATGTTGTTTGCTCACTGGCTAGAGAAAATGGTCATTCTCCAGGGGAAGCAAACCTTCCTGAAACCCCCTTTTTGGTCAGAGCCTAAATCTTTTTGCAGAACTGAGTATTCAGGGGGTTACTTAGTTGTGTAACACATTTGAGGGAGCAAGGCTGATGGCATTGAAGCTGCCAAAACATGCAGCGCTGCCCTTCTTTCCACAGTGAAGCTCTCCAAATCAATTCTGTTAGTTTCCAGTCCTCCCTGTCATCACCCACAAGCTGTGACTGGTTATATTGTCATGCTCAAAGGGTAGTAGTCTGGAGTTTGCAGTTAATGAAAAACAAAAGTTCAAAAGAAGCTTCAAAAGAGCCTCCTCTCAACCCGGCACTCTCATGCTGCGCTGTGAAGGGTTAAACAGCATTCAGCACAGCCAGTGTTCACAGAGAATAGCAACCAGGTACAAAGCAGTCACAAAACAGAGCAATATCCGCCTTTAAAAAACAGTGCTAGAAGTTAGAAAACCTTCCCTGAGCAGAAGGAAATTTCCTTTCTGAAACCAAGGGGGCTGTTTCTGAGCCATTTCCTACAGACCAGGAGCAATCAAAGGGCAGTAGGCAAGCTGCACATCCATTAACAGCTTGCTCTCCAGCCATCTGCTACCTAACCTACCTCTGTGGGATGGTGCTTAGGGGAAGGCGCACAGACAGTCTTGCAACAGAGTGGTGATCGTCTCCAGGGGACACCTGGACTCAGTGACCCAAAAAGAGGGATGCATCAGAAATCATCAGTCTGTATCCTGCTCCCTTAGTGCATCTGTCAGGACATTTCTCAACATTTTTATCCCATAACTCTATGAAAATAAAATGTGCCAGTCCTTTGAGTGGTCACAGGGACTTGCAAGTATAACCACTGTTTGTGCAAGACTACAAGTTTATGTTCCCTCATTGCTGAGGAGCAACAAATGTTGAAGTTGTGACGCTGTGCTGTAAATTTAGATGGATGCCAAAACCACATGGGCTCTGCCCAAGAAGAGAACTGGATTTGACTGCCCATCTCTGGGTGACTGCTCAGACTGTGGCACTATTTACAGGAAGGTTTCACTCCCTCTTCTAGCTGCTGTGCAGAGGTCAGGCTCTCTTCTCTGAAAAAGAAGGAAGAAAGGCCAGCAGCAGAGGCGTCAAAATGGATTTTGAATGGACTGAAGTATGGGATGCTTTCATAGTCATATGAAAGCATTTTAAAGAATGAATTAATGGTATATAATTTAAATCTATGATCCAACTTTGATGTTGGTCCTGCTTTGAGGAGTAGGCTGAACTAGATGACTTCCAGAAGTCCATCTCACCTTAAGCTATTCCACAAGTAGCTCTAGAAGTCACTCACTATCTCATGGTCCTTGCTCAATTACTTGTTGGTTATATGGAAGTGGCTAGCAGAGCCACAGACTGTTTGAAAAGAAAAAAAAACCAAAACCCTGACACATCCTTATTTAGTGGAAGAAAGGCTGTCATAGTAATAAAAGAAAATGAGTCCTAAATATTGACCCTTAGATAAAGCATCTTCACCTGTCACCTTGAATGCTCACCTTTTGAGTGAACTCACATCAACCCACCCAAACGTCTGCCAGCCTGGCTACTACATTCTGTTGTGGTTTAACTCC
>VZTL01012970.1:1918-16028 GCA_013400535.1 Scopus umbretta
CGGGGAGGGTGTGGGGTGGAGTGGATGGTTGAGTCTTTCAAGTATAACAACCCATCAGTCTTACAATTCCTTGGTTCCTGTTGAAGAAAGAAGATGCCTATAATTATTTAATTAAGAAAGTTGCTGAGGTAAGTCCTTAGGGATGTGATCTAATTAAGATGGTGTTTATTCAGTGAAGAAGCAAATACTTTAACAGCATGTACTATCCCAACAAATTATCTAGCTTGACTTTTGAATAGTTACTACTAACTGGAAAGAACTCATGACATGTCAACAGAGCACGCTTGAATGTTACTATCATAATTTGCTCATAATCATACATTATAATTAAATTTTAATCAATGTGTGGGATTCAAAGGCTGTATTCAGAAGATCCACTTTCAGTCCAGGTTTTATTAGCCAATGGAGAAACTTCTGAAGGTTTCAGAATAGCAATCAACAAGCCACCTGCAACACAGAGGAAACAGCAGGTAAAAGCTGACACTCAGACCACTGGATGTAGCCTGAATTGTCAGAGAAAAGAAAACGATAAGGCTAGATTTGAAAAGACACCCAATATCTTTTATGCATCCAGCTAACAGAGCTTGGAAAATATGGACATGTGTCCTGGTTTCAGCTGGGATAGAGTTAATTTTCTTCCTAGTAGCTGGTATAGTGTTGTGATTTGGATTTAGGGTGGGAACAATGCTGATAACACACTGATGTTTTAGTTGTTGCTCAGCAGTGTTTATTCTAGTCAAGGACTTTTTATCTTCCCATGCCCTGCCAGGTGCACATGAAGCTGGGAGGGAGCATAGGGACGGCTGATCCAAACTGGCCAAAGGGCTGTTCCATACCATATGATGTCATGCTCAGTACCTCAAGTAGGGGGAGCTGGCCAGGGGGGCAGCAAATGCTGCTTGGGGACAGGCTGGGCATCAGTCAGCAGGTGGTGAGTGGTTGTATCACTTGCTTTTCTTGGGTTTTGTTTCTTTTTCTCTCTGGTTGTTTTCCTTTTCATTACAATTTTTTTAAATCATTATTATTATTACTACTATTATTACTACTACTACTATTATTAGTATTACTACTATTATTACATTTCAATTATTAAACTGTTCTTATCTCAACCCATGAGTTTTCTTACTTTTTCTCTTCTGATTCTCTCCCCCATCCCACCAGTGGGGAAGGGTGAGCAAGCTGCTGTGTGATGCTTGGTTGCCTACTGGGGCTAAACCACAATAACATGATTTCAAATATGCAAGTAGTTCCGCAGGGCTGGCAAAGAAAACAATAAACTTCAAGTCTAGTCCAACCTGTGAACAAATTACTCTAGTGTTTAGCCTAACCTATGATAATCACCCAGACAATTAGGCAGAGAAAAGGTTAATTCCTTAGCCATAAAGGAGCATCTGGGAATGCCAACAAAAGCTTATGAGCTAATGAGCCCCTGCAGGCCAGGGAGAGGGAAGGGGAAGCCTGGAGAGAGCTCTGAGGAAAGGGCAGGTGGAAAAGCTGTACCACCAAACCACTGTCTTTGCTGGCTCCCATGGAGTTTAGTGCCTGGGAGAATGCTGAATTTCAGTTCCCAGGTATTTGATTAGTCTCCTTTGGGGAGAGTGGTAGATTAGGACTCAGAGAATTAATTGGCAGACCTTTGGCTAATTGTAAACAAGAAAGCAACAAACCAACCCCCCAAAACCACAGTGGTGATTCATTAATTCAGAAACATCTCATGACAGAATAGGAAGAACACTTTTCCCCCTTCCTCTCAGCTGCAGATTCCTACTTTAAGTGTTAGGGAAGAAACTGTAAACTTGTCTGAATTACAAGCAAAACTGTCTACCTCCCTCCAAAATGGAAAAGAAAGTATTTTTTAATGCTTATACATTGTATAACACATAAGCATATATCATTTAAAAGGACATTAGTAACTTGACTTTTTTCTCATTTTGGAGATGATGCATTAAAGTGAAAATGCCACTACTGCGGTTGTCTTCTTACATAAAGCAAATTTGTGTCCACAGTGCCTGTGCTCAGATCTTCAAGGCTGCTGCACTGGAGAAGCAAATCCTGCTTGCCAGCAAGTAAATTTCTTTGCTTGTCATTGAAGGCCATTGCAAAAGGTCCTTGGGCAGTGTGGCCAAGCAGGCAAATAAAGGTGGCACATAAGGAGCTTGGTGGGTTCTAGTCCCAACTTTGTTCACATGCCTTGGCTGGAATGAAGTGGAGGCCATTTGCATAGGTCTTTTATTCAATGCTGTTTCACTTCTGGTAAACAAGCAAAGCTGCTCTCACTCCTGTTCCTTTTCAACAGCAGAGATATGTTAAGGCAGGCAGTTAGTGCATGCATCCACCTTACTCTTGATTTAAACATCTCTGAAATATCCTTAAAATACAGAGGCAATAAAAAAAATGGTGCCACGGAAGGTCCAGTTTGACAGCTGAATTTATCCTCTTGCACAAATGTATTAATTGCACAAGGTCTGTTGACTTTTATTTGCAGTCTTTTACAGTCTGGGACCTGGAGCAGTAGATTAATGAGAGATGCTGGGAAGGAACCACCTTGCAAGGAGATGGTTCATTTCCATGAACAAGGCACAGAAATGTTTTATTTCAGCTGCTAAATGTAGAAAACACATAACATCCTAGTATACAAGATATTTTAATTAATGTGATCAACTATTTACATACTTTTTTGTCAGACCACTTCCATGTATAGCAAAATATTTTGCACTTGCTGTTAAAGATTTTCTGACTCTCCAGAGAAAAGAGTTTGTCCTTTTTCTTTTTTTTTATTTTTGGATGCCTCAGGGTTGGTTGACTCTCACGGTACTGCAGAAAGGAAAGAATTGGCAGCTTTTCTGGGTATTGTAAGTACAAGTACACATTCAGAAATGATCCATACTAGGAGACTTTCAACTGGAATTTACTTTTCACTTTAGGTATAAATCTACCTCAAGAATTTTCTGTAAGAGCTGTGTACCTCACGTGAGTGCCTATTTGCATCTTGGTCCAAAGAAAGGGCTAAAATTCTTCACCAAGCACCCGTTGATTCCTTTGGAAATGACAAGTCTAAGTGTTATTTCTTCAGCAGGAAAGCAGGCTCTGGGTAACTGCATTGACAGTGATCAAGTTTGGAGACACCTTCCCAGTGGAGGGGATGGGTGACTTCCTGGGGGCTGGAGATCCCTTGTATGCTGGCCATCCTCAGGACATGCCTGCATTTGCTGACCCAAGTGTCTTTCCAGCTCTCCAAATGGGATGGTGTGTCTCCATGCAGTTCTTTTTTATATAAGTGTCTTCAAATACGCACTTACGGCAATGCCATCACCAGACCCGAGCTCTTAGCTGTTGTACGGCTGCTGCCAGGCATCTTAGCCCTTGTGTTAAGATCCTTTCATAAAAGTTCCTCATGCATTGTGAGAGAAAATAGTAGATGTCAGTCTCGCGGAATAAAGCTAACACTGAGGCTTGCTGCTTTCTTTTCAGTATGCTTTTGGATTTAAATTTTATGGCACAGAAAATCCAGTGAGGGGAAAACACTATTCCTGTTCATGAACATGACATGTTTTTCCCAGCCTGCCATTTCCAGCTGCAGGTCTCTGCATCTGAGGGAAGGACTCCAGTGGCTGCAGCACCTGTGGACATGAGTACTGCACGCTGTGTTGAACTGAACAGTGAGAAGAAGATGGCCATATATTTAGCATGGAAGCTTTGGCTTTGTGGTAAAACAGAGCTCTTATTATTGTTTTATTATATTTTTGAGCTTCATATTTAATTCAGGTCAAATCTAAACAGAACTGTTATGCAGCACACATCAGATAAATGAAGTGTGGGTTTAGCATAGCTCTGACCTAGTTACTTCATGCAATGTTTTCTAAAAGCAAAAATTGAATTCTCTTATCTGAACAAGAAACGAGTCTTTGTTCCCCTGCCTATCGCGGCATTTTGCATTTATTTGGTTTCATGATGAAATTTACCATTCTGAATCTTTCATGGGTATCATAAAGTCTTGTCTTTGCTGGTAACCCAACCAGCATTAGAGTATGGAGTATGTATTGGAGAAAAGTCTGCCGTCAGAGGTATGCAGAACAGTCTTGACACATCAGATGGCAGAAAAACAGGATTAGAGTTGGTAAATATTAATAAAACATTAAAAATAGCTAGATGTTTTTATAGAGTAATTCTATTTTTGTTACTGTTCTCAAAAACAAATTTTTGATTTTCTAATTTTTTTGATTTTCTAATCTTTCTGAAATAAATACATGTTTCCTACCATTTATATCTCTTCTTACATATATAAACAAAGATTGTGAGTCTGAGAAAGAAAGAGAAAAAAGGTCATTAAAATTTCTTTAATTGTTAATTTATATTTCAATGAGCATACTTTTAAAAAATAGATTCACTCTGAATTATTAAAAAAATCCATAAAATATCTATGAGAATTTTTCAAGTTTGTAATAAAACATGTTTTTTAGTAATTAATTTTCACTATGTTTGATTTTAGAAATCCTGCCAGGTTCTGATTATTATGATTAAAATGAGAAAAGTGAATGTAAAGTGAAAGTAATGAAAAACAAAAGAGAATGTTCGTCATTCAACCCCCAACCTGAGCTATCAAGAAAAGTAATGTTTAATTAAAATCTTGATTTTTAGAGAAATAGCTGTTTTTTGTTATAAAAAGATTATGACAAATGTCAAATAGCTGTATTATTAAGTGCTACAAGGCAGTTATAAGGCAAATTTCACCAAGAGAGCTAGGTGCTGCTTGTTACTGCCTTGGCAGGAAAAATGTTAATATCCTAATGGATTGATTTAATTACAAATTACACAGAAGGGCTGTGTAATTTGTAATGCTTCAAGGATGTCCAGTGATTGCACTTACAGGAATATAAATGGGAGCTGGGATGAGGTGCTGAGATAGACGGAGGGGATGAGGATTCAGTCATTCCCATTAGGTGAGTCAGTGGGATTCTGCACTCATCACAGAAACACCCATTGCTTTGCAGGACACCAGTGCAATCTAATACTTTCCAAAGTTTTCATTCCATGCCTTCTGCTTCGCCAGGCTCTTTCCTGTCTTCTGTTTTTCCTCTTCTTGCCACTTTCCTCCATTCCTGTTTTGTATTCTCTGATTCGTTCTGATACCCTTGAAAATGTAACACTTGTTGCTCCAGCATATCAAGCACTCAAAACTGAAACCACACCATGATTCATCTCTTCTATCTATTATTTAGCAGGGCAGGCTTTTGCAAGCAATGGTCATCGTTAGACAGAAAGACTGCTGGATATCTTATCAGACAGCACAGTTCATGGTTCAGACATGTACCAGCTCAGGAATACTACGGTGGTGGAACAGCTTTTTCACAAGTAAAAGAGAGAAAAGCAGGTTGTTTAAGGTGTAAAGCCTATAAACTCTGCCCTGGGTCTGTGCTCTATGGCCCACAGTAACTGCTGTCTGTTGGAGTGGCTCATTGCTTTTTCTTTAAAAACTGAACGAAGAAAAAAATAATAAAAAAAAAAGTTATTAAACACAATACATCATTACTTGAGTCAGTAATGCAAGGTTATTTCTATGGTATGAGTCAACTTTATCCAGATTTACCTGCTCCCTAAAACTTTAGGTAAAGGGGACAGCCAATAAATACCTCATGAGAAATTGCTGCTTGTACTAGTTTAGACTGAGGACTGTCACTTACACAGCTGTGGTCTGAGGAGGAAGGTCAGAGCCCTACCTTGGGTGGTACACCATGGTTCCTGGTCTCCTCTTATTCCCAGGAGTGGTACCGAAATGTGGCTGTGGCCACCTCCCTTATTCCTAACCACTAGTCCCATCATCTGCGATCATGGATGATAACAGGGCTTGGAGGGGAGTTCTGCAAAACTTCACCTTTTTCCTCGCTTTCTTCATCATGGAGAGGGTTATAAAAACTCAACCCAAACAACAGCAATCAGAGATGGGCTAAATGTTGCCTGTGAGTGTTTCATCATTTGAAAGGTTGAACAACTGTCTCCAACTCCTCGCCTTACCAAGATGCTCTTAGACTGTGCTGATATTATTCCTTCTTATTCTGAGCAAGGCAGAATTGTGCAGAGAATATACAATTTCCCAAGTGGTCTCTTCAAATTTAGTTTTATTAGAACACTAAATTTGAGTAGAAGCCAGACTATCTTAACTATTTTTCCTTGGCTTCCTCCTCATACCTCCTTCTGTAACTCGGAGGCATGTCCAGCTTGGATATGGAGGGGAAAAAAAGAATAAGAGCAGACTGGGGGACTACTTCATTGAGATTCTGCTTTGGCTTGTAGCATTTGTGGCTAATACTTAGAAACTAGTCAAGTTGGATTTTTACACTCCATGTGTGATTATGCTGGGCATAATTCTGCTGTCACTCATGTAAAAATAAATACTGAAACTAATGGAGTTATACAAAAATAAAACTGATGTAAATGAGAAGAGAATCAGGCCCCCTATGGATATGAGGTCAGATTACTACCACACTCTTATTTACACTAAAACTCCTTTATACCACTCTGACAGTCAAAAGTGGTTTTAAATCAGTGGAACAGTGATATCCACTCATTTTAAGATGCTTTTATGCTCCCAGAACAGTGGCAAAGGCTTTAGTGTAACTGTGAATAGACTTCCCTGTTAACAGATGCAAACCATTGTAAGGAAAGTGGGAAGACACAGTGGCTCCTGGCACCACCACAGCCCTTCCTGCCATCCGGTGCATTGTTTCCAATTCCACTGCTCCCCTTCTGCCTTAGACCAAGCACATGTACCAAAGGCTGGGCACCATTCAACATTATGTCCAACATCAGTAATTTAGCTTCTTGCCACCATATTCCAGTCATGGTCTTGATGTTGGCCCCTGTGGGAATTGCTACTTGGGGGATGCGTAGTTTGGTCATCTGCTTTCAGTCTCAAACAAGTAGAGAGAGATGCAGAATTGTCTCTGGGAAGGTTAATTCAGGTAGATCACATTTCTAATCTGTGTTTGCGAAGAAGTGCATGGCAGGAGGAGAATATTTCCTTCTCATGCTGTAAAGTCTCCAATTAAATTGATATTGGAGTGGGTCCAATTGGTATTGGATTAAACAACAGTAAACATCTTCCCTCCTCTGGAGTGGGGAGCAGTCTGTTGTGCTAGTCTGTATCCATCTTGCATTGTTCACTGCAAGGCAGGAGGGATATTGTGTGACTGGACTGAATCTAAAGCACAGAATCAAGGTACCAAAACAGATTTGCTGCATTCATCAGATTAAGACATTCGCCAACTGTTGGCCAACAGGGTTTGCTGTGTGTCTGGGTCTGCTCAGAGCTAGCAGAAAGTAAGGGCAGAGCAGGGAAAGGCTCTTGCTGGAGGACTGGGAGTCTCAGGTGGAACAAGCAGCTGCTCCAAAGTTGTTCTTGTGATTCTTCTTGGCAAGAAAATATATAATCAGATTTCTTTTAAAATCTGCCAAATCCCTCTTTGCTTTGTTTCTGTGTATAAAACTACATAACTCTTGGATATCATCTACTGCTATGATGAGTCTCAAAATGTAATAGTGAAATGGAATATCACATAAGGAAACTGTAAATCCTGCCTTCTTAAAAGTGTCTGAACGAAGAGCTGAAACAGCTCCTCATCTTCTTGAGGAGCAGCCAGGTTAGATGATAGTAATGGTCTTTTCCAAACGGACGATGACACTGATGTTTTGTGTGTGGTGTACTGGGACCCCATCCCTGACCTGAATGTGAGATAAAGTGAATTAAAAGGTTTAAGATGCTTAATTGTTTCCTATCACCTTAAGGAGCCTTTCTAAGCCCAAGAGATCACTGGAGTAGAAAACTAAGGTGTTCCCGCATCATGGGCTGGGAAATACGCTGAAGCTCCAGGTGATTTATTTATACAAGCAGAGTGACTGTTTCTGTACTACTTCAGTAAAGCATCTAATAAACACTGTCATTTTAAGCACTGCACATCAAAATTGCTTAAGTATGAGATGGGCACCAAAAAATCAAAATTGGATAAATGCATGTGACTCTGTAAATGCTTGAAGCATAATTAGCTGTAGTATTTTAACAACCTCTTTACATAGTATATAGAAAAAGCAGCTTGTTTACACACCAAGTTCAGCATTATGAGCTATGCTGTAATTTGTTATTTGAAAACGCAGTACTGCATCCCTCTGATTTTATAATCTGTTGACTCAAACCACAGACTGTCAAGTATATTTCAAGATTATCCATGCTTGCATGTCAGATTATATTTTTTAGGGAACACAGCTTCTATTCATTCTTAACTCCGCTGATGATTTTCTCAGGTTTCTGCCATATGCTACATGTCACAGGTGAGTATTTTGCTGTCTTAAAATCTGACAACTCTGTATCCAGTTTAATAGTTCTGTTATCTCAGCATTGCCATTAGGACTGAATTACAATAGTGGATATTTAAGCACCAGATTATGGCATCAAATATTTGTTAAAATAACAAATAACAAGGGCAAACATTTTAAGGAGTCAGTAATACTTTAAAAACATCAGTCAGTCAACAAAGGCATAAAGACTGATTTAGTGACTAATTATACAAAGTTTGTGAATGTTTATTCAAAACTGCAGCTAAACTGCAGTTTTATGCTTCTATCTCACTGTGGGCTTTATGCATAATTCACACACACTGACAAAATTCTGTTGAAAAAGGTGTGTAGACAATATATTTAATGAACACTTTTAACGGTTTGAAGGTTAAAAACAGAGGAAGATTTGTAAAGCCATATTCAGAAAGGATGCAGATATGTCCTTATGCATAAATTACACATTAGCTGGTTCTCCAATGTAGTTTATGCAAAATAGAGGTAATATGTAGTACTGTGCAATGTTAAGATTGATCAGCTCTTTTGAAACCACATTCCTGCCCTGCTGAAGGCAAGCACCCTCTTTAGATTCAGAAACACATAAAAAATAAGTGGGTGGTTAGATAAGTACTATGAAAAACACAGCCTTTTAAACACTAAAGTCAAAAATATATATATACCACTAAATGATAGCAGTCATTTAGTTTTACCATTTTCCTATTATAATATCACCAGCCCATCAAAGCAGTGAAATTTAAATCCCCTTGAAAATGGGGATTATTTATATGCTTGCAATTGCATACTTTATTGGATTAGAACTACAATTCCAAATATGGACCTGATTTGAACAATAATTGCAAGGTCCTTGTTATGGGAAAGGCAGCCTTGCTTCTCTGTTCACTTGTTTCCAACATTTTTTTTCCTCTCTTTTTTAAAATAAACATTTCTCTTTTAACATCTCTCCAGTACTTGATCCAGGTGTAATCCAAAAACAGTAAGGGAAAGATTTTCAATCAGCAGGTGGGAATTTATGTTCCTTTATCCTTATAAACAGTGCAACCCAAAACCAAGCATCAGAAGCCAGTGTTCATTCTGTTTATTTTCACACTGTGATTTTTAACCAGTCCTGAACGTTTAACTCATGTGAGTGAATATTTTTCTCAGCGGAGCAGTTCTGTCTGACATGTTCAAGTTATTAACTTTGCTTTACCTTTGCTTGGAAAGATTTATCTGCCCATGGCTCACAGGCTGCTGGGCAACATCCAGCCTCTTCATTCATGCCAATGTTGTTCTGATTAGAAAACTTGCAACAAATGGCAAAATCTTGCACATGATCTTTGTCTAATCAACTTCAACAAGGCTCTTTGCTGACATTGCAAATGAAATCTAAATATTAGTTCACTTTTTAGGTTTTCAGGTCATACTCAGCATTGCAGCCTGCTTTATGCAGATCATAACTACCCCAATATAATGTGAAAATGGAGAAGGGAAGAAGCAAGAATCAGAAAACAGAAATCAGTGTTCGGCTTTACTGCAGTCTCCTCTCTTCTGGGCAGATTTGGTAGGCGAGCGATGAGGTTATTAACCACAAAATTCAATCTGGAGCCAATTGACATTTCATGTGAGTCAGAGCTGAAGCTGGCAGCACAGTGGGACAATATATTTGCAATTAGCAAATATTTTAATGTGCACTGGCATGTCCTTCAATCAGTCGCTCTCCCAGCCTTTCCTGTTTACTTTTCTGTGAAGAAGGTTTGTTCTTGTGAGAAGGTTTCTCTGAGCAGATTTCTCTGTTGGCAGGAATGTGATGGAATAGAAGCTTCTGTCTGTGTTCAAACCTCAAGGACATGGGTACTGACAAACATTTCACCTCCCAAGAAAGCCCTTCTCTCCTTACAAAATGTCCAATATCCAGGCTAACACAAGGAACAATACTGTGCAACTGGGACAGCCCAACCTTTACAGCAACTGAGGAGTACAGGATCTCTTGTGAGGAGGTTGTGAGTATGAGAATGTAAATCTCTTCAACAATTTCTCTGCTGCGCTGTGTTGGCATACCATTTTTCAAAGCATTCAGTGATGTAGATATGTTTTTGTGAATCAAATCTGCTTCTGCATAGTTCACAGAGAATGATAAATCTGTGTACTATAATAAACCAACTTGTATCTAGGTGAAAATAATAAACTTGCAATCTTGAATTAAATAATAGCCCACTTCCTATAAACTATGTGATTGAGGAAAAAAAAAACTTTTGTTTTCTGAGCTCCTCTAGTCCCTCACTGCAAAGGTTAGTCCCAAGAAGGTATGTGGCAGTGGCCTACCTCAATGATTTTCCTTTCCTGGATGCAGCTCCCACTGGGGCCTCAAGATCCTGGCAAAAGCAGTAGGGCTTTTCCTTGAGAGATAGCAGCTCTGGAATATTTTGCATTGTCCATTTTTACAGTGCCACCTTTGAGCATTTGTAATGCAGTTGTGCAGGGTGAAACTGTTCAAGCTCACATATTTTGATTTCACTGCTTTTCTTCGCTATGACTCTTTTTCTTTCCAGTTCATTTTTTTGTTTGGTTTGTTAAGCTGCTATTTTTCCTGTATGAGGACAGACTGCACACTTTATTGATTAAGCTGCCTGGTTTTCTCTTTCAGTGACATCCTTCATTTGAATGTGTATCTGTTTTGCTGAATCAGCTGTGTATTGAAACGCTTGAAGGTTCACCTACTCTTCTGTTTGAGCTGCATATTTGGTTTAATCCTCTTGTGCTTTTTTGCTTGTTCAGCTGGCTACTACTTTAGCCAAGTGATTTTGGGGGTGGAGGGGTTGCACTGCCAATTTCATTTCTGACTGGGAAACATATTCTATAAAATGAGTTCCAGTCATTCACGGCTGCAACTGTATATTGTTGGAGTTAAATGCCTTTTAAAAGGAAAAAAACAAATTATTTTATTTCCAGTGTTTGCAACCCAGGGTCAGGAATAATGGGAGAGTTCCCAACCTGAAAGCTAAATATAAGTAATGAGGAGCATGATCTGAAGCCCAGTGTGTGTGTGTCGGGGGTGTCAGTTTAAAGAGAGATTTAAGATCTGCTTATTCACTCTCTTTAGCATCTGTGAAAATTGGAAAGCCTAGCAAAGGGAGCAGGTGCATATTAAATTGCATTTCAAGCAAGCACTGTATTGCTATGGCAGTAGCTTCCCTCAGAATTGAAGTTGGGATCACAGATAGCTCTATATATTTATTTATTTTCAGTGGCTAGAGATCCTAAACTTTAAGGGATGTTTTGCAATGCAGACCCAGAAGTGCTAACTTCCCCAAATCCTAATTGATTCTAGCCACAGAAACCACTGTTTTCTCTAACCGCTTCCTGCTTTTGGCATTGAGCTCCTGTGTGAGACCTTTCAAATGCTGCGGGAGATAAGTGATAGCAGGGACCTTGGGGAGATGAGTGAGCTCCATTGCCAGCAAAGATACGATACTGAGCTCAGCGCTTGTCTTAAAGTAGTGTCCTTCCACCTTCCTCATCTTCTTCTCTTTAGACATCAGGCAAGTCCTGAAGTCACCTGAAATCAGCAGTGGCTTCTGCAAGTCTTCAATGCTGTTCATGTTCCACATATAACTCTGGGAAAAGCCAGGGGTTTCTGTATGTAGCATAGTTACAGGGAATTGCTCAAGGGCACCTTAAGCTGGATCTGAGATACCACATGGACAGATTTAGCCTCTCCATTCCTAAAACTGCTTTAATGTCTACCTTGTCTCAAGTTGTTCATCATGTAGACTCAACTAGAAAGTTCTTGAAGCAATGGGATTAAACAAGGAGCTGCCTGACCAGAACTAGAGTCAAGGGCAGAGCTGGCAAAGAAGAGCAACCACCAGCCAGGCTTCTTGGCTGGAAAAGCTTCTCCTTCTCTGGCTTTGCAGCTACCTGCAGCCAGAAGGGACCCTGCATGCCTGCACTGTGTAGCATGCAAAGAGCACGCACGGCAGACCCAGCCTGCAGAAAGGCACTCCAGTAATGGGCTACATCTGCTCTGAGAGCTGGTCACAGCTGAGGTGTGTGTGGCTGCCTGCCTCTGGGTTGTCCCGGCAGTGCTCCCTCATGGCAGGACCAGGAGCTCATAAGGGCATTTTTAAGTTGCCTAGTAGACCCTTTCCACTGTCTGGAGTGGGGAGACATTAAAAATTTGCAGGAGCTTTCTCACTGACACAGTGCAGTAACCCCCAACACATCTGCTCCCTCTTAAGTCAGGAGAAAAGCTTTGTGTAACTTATGCCCCTGGGTGGTCATGCATCATGGCTAGCAGATGTTGTTCATGTATTTCAGTTCTTTTCTATTTTATGCTTGCTTCTTTTTTTTTTCCTTTTCTTAACACAGTTTGGGTCTGTATGTATAAGAACTCTCTAAGACTTCCCTTATCCTCTTACAATTTCTGATTATCACTTATTATTATGGTATTGTTCCAGCCAAATTCTTTACTTGTGGTATTTTGAAAATGGACATGATAAGAGAGAAATGTTATCAGCAAATCTCATGCTTTCTCAGTAGCACTGAGCAAGATTGTTAGCTGTAAGAAAACTCCTGGGAGGTTCCCACACAAAGGCTTTTAGAGACTCCTCATACAGTGCTAAGAAGACTCTGGTGTAAACTGAGGACTGCAATGGCAATTCAGTGGAATTTATTTCAGTGTCTACACCTGCTTCTTCTGTTCAAATGGTTGCAAGTCTGTGAAATCATTACTAGAAATTCTGTGACCCTCCTCATCAAGGCTGTGCAGAAGGCTGTCATTTAATAGGGATATTAATTGAAACTCAAAACAATACCAAAAAAATCAACTTTTGGAGAAAATGGCAAAATTGCAGTGAGGTCAGCAAGAGACAGACATCCAGTGCTGGTGAGCAGAATGTGCATAAATGACTGATGTTTATGGTGTCTTTGCTTCAAGACCCAACTCTCTAGGGCCTTATCATCAGAGGGAAGATCCTCTGCAGTTCCTTATCATTATACCCCTTTCAAAAATGTGGCATCTTTTGTACCCATACTTCTGTTTACTAATCACATTTTATGTTATTTCAATAGTTTCATATTTTAAAAACATCCTCCCCCAATGCCTGGGGTAGACCCCATGCGGGAGCAAGCTCCCTGTGCTGAGAACATAAAGGCTGCAGAGCAAGAAGCGTGGTCTGGCTGCCCCGCTGCTCGAGGTGTCCCCAGAAGTAGTTTTGCCTTTTGTGAGCAGCCCGTGGAGATTAGAGCAGCCTGAACTGTTTTCAATCAGCCCTCCAGAGACCTTTGCTCTCTTGAGCTGAGCTGTAAGCAGCATCTGGCCCCACCGTGACCTTGGTCTACTGAAATGACATTAGAGTGAAGGACTTTTTAATTTTCTCTCTCCGTTTTTTTCTTTATCCCCCCACTTTTTCAGTGTGTTTAATAATGCTGTGGATTAGAGAGTCTCTGCTGTAAAGGAGAGGGGGTTCAAATGGCATCAGTGTTATCAATTCATCTGTAAGCAGTTCTGTAAGTGATGCCTCACAGTAAGCTGGCCTGGAGCTAAACAACTCTGCCATCATCAGGCACAGTTCAGCAATGCAAAATACGGAGAGACATCACAGCTGCTCTGCAAGTCCTGGAAGAGCTGCTGAAAGGCTGCAGTGGTTCCTCACTACAGGCACTGTGCTGGAGAGATGTTATAAGAATTTGTATCTATCATAGAAAGTTTCCCTGTGAGAAATTTCCTATTGAGTGCTGGAATTTTTAGCTCAAAACTGTGTGTGTGTGCGGGGGGGGGGGGGGG
>VZTL01012970.1:16049-33459 GCA_013400535.1 Scopus umbretta
GGGGGAATCTGAAGGGAAAGGCTATTATGAGCTGACATTTTAACTGAAGCCAAGAGAGATAAAGGAAAGCATTACAGCAAAACCACCCTAGGAAGTTTGGGCTGGCCTTGGCAAATACTTTTAAATATTTACAGGAGACTTCTGCAGATGACCTACCACTTATGTCTACAGTCCTCCTACTAGGGCAGGAATTAAAACACAGGTTGGATGATCAAGGTCACTGAACACATATCATTTTATTCCTTGAGCCAAGATAACTAGCTAGGGAAAAAAGTAAAACTGAACCAAAACTGTACACAAAACTTGAACTGAACCCAAAGTGATCCTTTAGTGCTTGAGAAATTCTCTCCTCTGAGGGGAGAGGTGCCCTCACTTCCAAAGTCCCATTGTTTGTACTCACCCTCCACCTCAAAAGTGTGTTGAAGAGGCAACGCTGCCCAGAAGCTTCCCCAGGACATTGTGTTGACCAAGAAATGTATCTGTAGCAGCATAGAGACTCACAGCCCAGCACATATAGTCCGAAGGGTCTATGCAGTTTTAAACATTTATGTAAAGAAATAAAAAACACCTAACTAGCAGGAAAATTCATGTTTTTCACATATTTAGTAGATGGGTTATTTCATAGCTCATTTCTATGCAGAAACCAGGGCTCCAGTGGACTGGGTATTATGTAGCTATAAAACCTCACTGACTTTCCACAGTGGCCCATGCTACCTGTTCATGCTCCAGTTCATAGGGGTTACAAATAGCAAGGGCTTGAGACACACAACTTGGGGACTGCTGCTGCTTTCAAGCAGTGCAATAACAGTTTGTTTTCCTAGTGCTGCTGTGTGCCATTGCTGTTCATTGAGCTGCTGTTGGCACACAGATCACAGTGATGTTTAAGTCCTGCTATTATAGAGAGAGTCCTGAACAGCCAAGAGGGGTAAGGGACAAAATAGCACAGGGGGAGAGGCAGGCAAATTACCCATCCCATGCACTGCCTGCATGCTGTTGTGGGGTTTTGCCACTTAAATGGGTTACCTGGGCACAGCTGAGGTCTAATTCCCCTCCAGCATGGTGGGATGGCATGAGAACAGCAGCATGGGAGTGTGGAGCAGAGGAAGGTCTCTGCAGCCATGTTGCCTGGACACTCTGCCTACCACTGCTTGAAATCTTGTGTGAGATGAGCTTTGGCGTGACCTTGTTTTGTTGCTCGGCTCAAACCTTGAGGACAGCACTGAAAGCCCCTGTCATCGGGCTGGTTACTTGTCAAGCAGCAGAGTTCAGTTCTGCAGTGTGCTAGGTGTAAATTCCTGTTTTTTTCTGTGAGTTCACTCCCATGTGCACCCCCACCCCCCGCCCCAGAAACACCTCACTTGAGGTGTGACTGTTCAACAACACTAAAATAAAGATGTAAGAATAAATGTCACAAAGAATGTCCCTGACCACATCAGGTTTTCCTTCCACAACCAGGCGGACTGAAACTAGGCATTTTACAAGTTGATTGGGATTCCTGAGAAGGATTTATGATTTAGCCTGATCATAACAAACTCAAAGACAAGAAGACAGGAAAAATAAATAGTGATTCCCCTAAATAGTCACCTTATACTAGAGACCTAACAGCTGAATGACTAAGATGAGTGAGCTGGGTCCTTCCTCTCCCAAAGTGTTCCTGCACTGAAGCAGCTCACAGCTGCTGCTGCTGAAGGTGTTGTTGATGTTTCTTGCAGTACTTGGCACATCGGTGGTGGCAGTGTTATGTTTATATGCAAATAGGAGTGCAAGGCATGTATACATAATTTGGGGTCAGTTTTTCATTCCTAGTGAGGCAGCTGGATATTATGCTGAACATGGTTTTTGTTCTTATACAGGAATAAGTGCCACAGTGTCATGATGGTTTTGCACCCGTGTGTTTGTTATAGAACCATTACATTGGCCCAACATGGAAGAAATGGCCCAATTTCCTCCCTCTCATTAGCATACATCTGACCTGAAATGACTCCTACACCTACATTTTTCACTGTTGGTCTCATGGTTATTATTAGCCAAGAGGTGATGCTTTTTGTTTGTGTCCAAAAATTGGAAACCAACACAAATGCAGCCCAAGCTCTGCATTTTGCTCTGTCTATGGACTTCTTTCAAGGTATGTGACAGCTAATGAAGCAAAGCAAGCCTATTTTCAGAATATCAAAACTGTTAAATAGGGGTTAGCACCTCTGCTTCAGGATTTTCTATCAGAAAAAGGCTGAGATCTGCTCCCCTGGAAAAATAATTCCTTACTGACCCAGAGCGAGACCATAAGTTCAACTAACAAAATGAAAAGGGCCAGCCTGCAGCCTGACTGGTATACACAATTTCTTTTACTCTACAAAATTAAATACACAAAATGTATAAAAGCTGGAAACTAGTCACTATTTCACCTCTAAATCCCTCCTTCAGGTGTCTTCAACCCATTGGAGCTCACCTGAGAACCCGAAGAGCCGAGAAGAGATGTTTGATGGCAAATCCTTGCTATGACTGCCCAAGAACAAAGTTGTGAGTTTCTAAACAGACAACTTATATCATGTAAACAGATCATCACAGAGATGGCAAGAATAAACTGGGAAGTGTCTGGAATGGAAATGAGCTTATTTCCTAACAATGTTAATCCTTCATGAAGTATGGATGATAATTGATGTTAATCCTTCATGAAGTATGGATGATAATTAATGTTAATCCGCAAAGAAATTCTTAGAAAATTATCTGTCACATCTCCAGGGTGAAAAAGTCTCAGTTGTGGCACTGAGTACTAACCATATCATGTTTGATTTACCAGTGATCATCAAGTTTTACACCAAAGGTCAGGAATAAATCTTGAGATTGTAAGCTGTGAAAAAGAAATGTATAAACACTTTAATTTATTGCCCTGTCACTGTTAATTCATTTGGTATTCATTGTGATAACATTGCTGTTAATGAATGTATTTGGTAATAATGTGGATGTCATATATATTTATGCTCTAATCTCTTTCAGTGGTTCAGCAGGCAAAGCAGGTTAGAAGCTTTGCCATTTTAATTTTTATAAATTTAAGAGGGAAAAGAAATCATATTTTATTTCAAAGAAGTACTTAACAAATATATATCACATTTAGCTACCCCAAATGGAGACCCATCCTATCACAGAAGAATTAATACTGAACACAAAATGATAAGTGTCTGGAATTGACTGAAGCCAAGGGGAAAGCTTCCCATGTTTTTTAGGGGCAACAGGTCAGACTCCATTTAAAATATGTAGATCAGCTGGTGTTTGTTAAATATAGCTGTCACAGTTCAACCCCAGCAACTGAGCACCACTCTCTCACTCCCCCCGCAGTGGGATGGGGGAGAGAAATGGAAGAGTAAAAGTAAGAAAACTCATGGGCTGAGATAAAGTCAGTTTAATAGGTAAACCAAAAACTGCACATGCAAGCAAAGCAAAACAAGGAATTAATTCACTTCTTCCCCTTGGCAGGCAGGTGTTCAGCCATCTCCAGGAAGGCAGGTTTCCATCACACAGTTACTTGGGAAGACAAACGCCATAACTCTGAATGTCCATCACTTCCTTCTTCTTCCCCCAGCTTTATATGCTCACCATGACACCATACGGTGTGGACTATCCCTTGGGTCAGTGGGGGCCAGCTGTCCCAGCCGTGTCCCCTCCCAGCTCCTCGTGCCCCCCCAGCCTGCTCGCTGCTGGGGTGGGGTGAGAGGCAGACAAGGCCTTGGCTCTGTGCAAGCCCTGCTCAGCGGTCACTAAACCAGCCCTGTATTATCAGCACTGTTTCCAGCACAATTCTGAAACATAGCCCCATACTAGCTACTGTGAAGAAAATTACCTCTATCTCAGCCAAAACCAGGAAAATAGCTAATAAATAAAACAAAGCATGTTTCTATATTTTGTGTATGAACAAAAGTTGAGTCACAAATGGCAAAAAATGCTCTTGGATCTGTATCAAATCCTGAATAAATAAGAAAAAAGAAACCAAAAAAGGAACCATAACCTTTGCACAATGGAGATATTTGTGCCCATATGGAGCCTTAGCTTATAAAAGTCTCTTAAATGTAAGTTAACCTCGATTTTTGAACAGTCTGGTGGTACATATACATTTTGCTGACTCTTTGCATTAAGGTGATTTTCCACACATTTAAAAATTAAACACAAATACTTTGTAATCCTTTCATACATATTTTTAGCCTGTGCTCTGCAGACCATGCAACGGTGTCTCAAAACCGGGAGTTTTTTCAGTTACAGTCAGCAGAAGCCTTGCTGTTGGTTTCAAGGTCTCCATGACCAGGATTATAACCAAGTCATTATTTTTGTAATCTAGTCACAAGCAATTTCTTAATGACTCTATGGATAAACAGCAAATACCTTCCTTGTTCTGAAATACCAGCTTGGAACAGGAGGCCCCAGACTCCTAGGCTCATGAGACCATGTAACACAACATTATCAGGCAGCTGCTGCTGGTTCATGCATGGCATCCTAAATAAATGCCTGGAAAATGCTCATGCACCATCGTGATTTTTATTGCTTTATTATTATGCAATAATGCATTGTTCCTCTTATATTTAAGCAATAAATGTGGATCAGACAGTCCTATTGATATGAATTCTCATATCTTTTGATGATAAAAAACCTGCTCCATTAATGCTTTGAGTCCAGCTCAACAGAACAGAGCAGGAGGAGGGAAATAAATGACTACAAATACACTTTAGAAACCGCTACTATGACCTAAACCACCTTGTCTATAAATCATGATCCCGCAGTTTCAAAACCCGACACAGTATTGTATACACAGGCTAATGCAAGACATCTCCCTGTCATTTCCAAAGCTCCCTGGAACCCAGGGAACCCAGGTCTGCCTGGGGACAGGAAGATGGACAGTCATCCTCTCCACAGCCCTCTCAGACCTTTTTTGCACAGCTGCCTATTATTTCTGTAATTGCTTCATTACAGCCTTAGTGAATTGATTAGGTTTGGAAAGTGCTGCAGTGGAAAAAGGGAACTCTGGCAGGATTTGTAACAGTCTGAGGGCTGCTGTTTCTTGGGGATCTGCTACCCTCTTGCACCTTTGGAAGTGGTACTGGGTTCAAAAAACCCGCATTTTTTGAGGGGAGAGTGAGGGACAGAAAACCTAAATTGTTCTTTTCAGACCCTTTCAGTGTTTTCTTCTGAAAAGATCACTAGTTTACTGTGCAGTAATGTGTTCCATAGATTTATTTTATGCTTTGATTAAGAAAATATAAGTGCTTCCTTCCTTTTACAATTTGTTGTCTCTTAATTAAGATGGAAAAGTACTAAACGTCTGAGCGCTGGATATACTATGAAATAATTTACTATTTTATACTTTCCCAGTCTATATTTGTAACTTGGTGTCATACCAAATCTAATACATTCCTTTTGTGGAGCTCTGAATGCCTTTGGAGCCTTTAGCAAGTGTTAGATATACAAATAGAAACTGTAATATTTACAGCATACTTATTTAGAAGCTTATGAAATGTCAGGCTTGTATTTAGTGCAGATGTGACTCGTTGTGAAAGAGTCTTCTGGCTTCCTTTGTTACTACATGAAGAATTCATTTTGGCATCTCCCTTTAGGGTTGGTTGCTTTTAAGCCATGATTGCTTTAATAATATCATCTCATGGTGTAACTGATTGAATCCTTTTCATATTGGGGAAGAACTAGAGTCCAATCTAATTTGATACTGACCCATATTCAACAAAGCCATGGAGTAAAGGACATTATTTTCTCTCAAATTTTCTGTATGGGTGTATTAATTTTTATATTTCATAATCCTGAGGCAATTGAATGTCCCAAAATTATGAAACACTTCATGTAAATGTCATTTTAACACCAAAGATTGTGCCTGTTCCCAGGGAACGGTGTTACTTAACTAAAAAGCTGGTTTCATTTTTTTAAAAGCAAAGAAATTTTGAGGCCAAAATTGTTGTTTTATTATTATTACTTTTCTCAAATTCAAAAACTCTTTTTCTAGCTGAATAATAAAAGGACATCTTGATTTCTGCAAGTGTATATACTGTATTTTTTTGCATGTTTCAGCTTGCTGGTTCCTTAGATCTATCTGCTTCAGGATTAGCAAGATACCAAACATATTCAGGTTCTAAAAGACTGTTATTGGTGATGTTCTTTGAAGTGCTGGAAAAAAGCAAGCCTAGCTTCAGCTTTATAACTAAGGTCTGCTTACCACAGCTAATAAAAACATGAACAAACGTGGCATGGAGTCACCTATACATTATCTAAGAAGAGGATCATTTCTCCCAAGTGATTTTCTCAAGGAAACCTACTGTCATTTACAATCAGTGAACAGTGCTGACAGACGGCACTTAGGTCTGCATGGGAATTTGATGTATGTCAATGATTTGATGCCTACTGAAGGCACAAAGAAATTTGGCTGTGCATTATATTGACAACCACAAAAATACTGTCCAAGCCATCATCAGACAGTGGCAGAAGAAGAGGATTAGCAGGGCCTGCTTCCTTGCTAAATGACCAGCCAAGGCCATAGGAAACATGGGTGGAATCCTCCTTCTGTGAAGACTTAGATGTGCACACTTTCCCACCCACACCATAAACATAATTATCCTTACATGCAGACATCCTGCATTTTGATCATTTTTTCCTTGGTTTACTGACACCAGGAACTTTCCTACTAGATGAAAAATAAGCTCACAGAGGGCAGCATCACAGTTCGGATAGGACACCCATTTATTCAGCTCTGCAGTCATCCATCCTGCCAAGGTTTCTGGGGTAGGTAGGTGTCATGTTTGCCTCCATGGCAAACCTCTTTCTAGCCCCCAGTTCTTCAATGTTCATTCAAACCTGAAACTTGAGAATGCTCTTTGCATTTCTTCAGTGTAAGGGTTTCATTTTTCCCTTTTTAGTGATACATATGCACAGTCCTTTCTGAAGCTTGTTAAATTTCTGGGCTCAGTGACTCCCTGTGATAATGAGTCCTACAGCCTAATTATGTGACAAGAAAAATATTCTTTTGGCCACTTGTGATTTTTTGGTCATTTTAATCATATTTAATGTTGCATAGTGAGTTACCTGAAACACAACAAGACTGTGGTCATACTCCATGTAGATGGAAGATACCTCTTCAGCTGGGATCTTCAGTATGCTGATCTTGGTGACCTGTCTTTGAGGACCTGCCAGCACTGAGGAGGGAGATGAGAAAGGAAGAAAAAGGCCTGGACATTCTTTAGAAGCAAGGAGTCTCTTGTAAGAGAACCCCAGAGTGGTCCTGAGGCAGGACAGCACCTCAGAGGGCGCCACTTGGCACTGCTCACCAAGGAGCAAGCTCGTCTCCCAAGTAAACCCTTGAAGTGAGCAGAAAGTGAGGGCTCTGACAGCCACCCATACTTGAACCCATGCAGCTTCCTACAAGACTGTTCAGAAACAAGAAAAGTCACCTATGAATGTTAAGCTTAAAAAAGCAGCAGCACTGATGAGTATTTTTGGCATGAACTGAAGAATCCTTTTGTTCCAGCTACAGCCCACATGCTGATTCAGCTCAGCAGCTCTCCTTTTCTGTTCTTTTCCTTTCCTGGGGCTTTCTTAAAAAAACACTTCTAGGTTGCTGTTTTCTTCCAGCCTGCTTCAGTTATGTTTTGTAACGATGGTTCATAAAAATATTGGCACATACTCTCAACTGGTGGCAATAGTCTGTAGGAGCATGCTATCAGTCAGGATATGACTGTGCTCTATTTTCATGTTTTTTGCTATAATTATTTGATCTCATCCACAGTAAAGGTTTTTGATACTGCTGAATTGATAAAAAGGTTTCATATGCCATCAGGCTTTTCAATATGAAATGGTTTGAATAAACTTGCTTTGTAGAGTCTATCCAGAGCTAAATTCTGCTATAGTTTACCACCAAGTCACTGCCCAGGCTGCTCAGCATTAGCAGGTGAGGTTTTCCTGGGACAGAGCAGGTGGTGTTGCCCCTACACATTGTGCCTGCGTGTGACTTGTTGACCTGGGCTCCAGAAAAAAGGCAGTTTTAAGTAGAAATGGATGCTGTCTGAGTTCTATTTCTTTCCTGCTTAACACTCTTTATTTTCTAAATGATAGCTGAAACTATAGATTTTTCATACTGAATATACCAGTATTTCAAATAAAGACAGAATCACAACTCACTGCTCACTAAGATGTCTAATACATTGAGTGGCTATTTATATAGAGAGAGATGAAAAAAACATTTTTTTTGAAAAATGTAAGGGAAAGGATAAAGACAATAGTCTGAACATGTAGAAAAAAAAAAAAAAAAAGGAGAAATATTTAAGAAGAGCTAGATCTTGACCAGAATTTAAATATCCTCCCAACCACTCAAAATTTCCCCTCAGCAATCATGTTTTCATTCTCAGGAGTAATTTATTTGAATAGTGCACATGAATAAATTGCATCTGCACTGGCTGAGCTCTGTATAAGAACCAAAGGGGAAAAAGCATCTAATTAACAAGTGATGAAACACTGAAGTGATGAGGTGAGCTATTTTCCCAGTGAAGGTTGCTAGCTGTCCAGCAGAGCTAATGTTTCCCCCACAGAGATGTCCTCAACTGCTGTGTTCAATAACATTCACAGAAAGTAAGACTGGTTCATATACTTTATCCAGGCTGTAGTTTCACGTGACATCCAACATGCCAGAAAGGAATCTCGTTTGGTGATGATTTACCTCACCTGGGCTGGAGTCATTTCCTTCACGGCAGATGGCATCAAAGGAGTTCCAGGGATGTTTGCTGCTTTTCGAGCCCCAAGTGATAACAATATAATGTGTTTATTTGATTTCATCATGCAAAACCAAAATCACCTCATACATCTCATATAAAACTTCAGACAGATCAGTCTGTACTTTTTATTTTTTCCCTGGTTTTGGCCCTAAGCCTGACAAATAATTTCTAAGTTACCCAAAGTGGAATTTTTCTTCCTCCATCTTTATGTTTATGAAGTTTCTTTATGGCCATTTTTAGTTTAGGTAACAAAAAATGTATGCTGCCACGATAAGTACAGCTGTGATGGTTTTATTTCCTGTATTACTATTTCTCATTTGGAATATTTTGCATGATGAACAATGAGCTCTGTTCTGTGTCTCGCAAGGCTTGTGTCCATATGCTCTCAGCCCAAGCCATAATGACAGAGCATTTCCACCAAATCCTCCTCTAACCCTTTCACTCAAAAATCTCTACAAAAACAGCTGACAATAATCCATACTGACATTTCATTGCCAGTGGCCATAGAACTGCATGTTGTCTCTTCTGTAAGGAGGTAAGTGCTGTGTAATTTCATGATCATCACCTCAAAAACCTTAGGGGATGTTGGTAGAAAGTTAAAAAAAGGAAAGTAAATGCTAAAACCTCAAATGAAAAGTCAGTAAGTTAGTTTGTAAGCTTGACCGGGAAATTTTCAATAAAGGTGGACAGCAGATGGTTGTGGAGGTACTGGAGACCTGCCACTGGCCAACTCATGAGCTTAGCTGTGGCTGCCTGACAATCTTGGGCATCTTAAAGTACCTTTGCCAGTGAATTTCCACAATGAATTTCCACCAATGCCCATTGGTGGTATTCATGTGGCCCCACTTTGGCCACATACCTTAGCTGGCCAGGCTGAAGGGCTAGTCTCCATAGGCTTCCTAAGAGCCACTGAGGAGAGGTGAGGAACCAAAAATACTGGTCCCCATCTTGGGGACACACGTTCCGTGGGGGTTTGTCTTTTCTAATTAAATATACCAGACCCTGAAGGACACTTCCCCATAAACTAGAAGAAGCCCTATGAAGACAAAGCCGAATATACTTGGTAGCTTTGTGTTAATGCTCAGTTTTCGGGGTTTTATTATTCTTATTTTCTGGAGAAAGTTTCTTTTTCTTCTGAAAAATGTTGTAAGGAACTTGACATCCAGAAGGTTTCAACAGCTGTATTTCTTATCGGATGTACTTTCACAATACTACTGTGCCATTGTCAGAAATGTATAATCACAGCTGGAGAAAAAAACCTTATTGCCAGATTCTGTTGATTCTGTGTAACTTTATTAAAATATTAGAAATTACCTTGGCACACTAATGATTGCTTTTTTCCCCTGTAAAAGCTGGAGAAAAGATAAAGTGAACATTGGACTGACTATTTTCCCCTTCTTTGTTTGTAATAGTGACTGACCTTTCTTTGGAATGAAAGATCTAAAAATGGCATTCATTACTGGTGACAGGATGGTGAAGGTTCTAACCCAGTCAGTTACTCAGACGTAGGAGTAAGCTTTTTCTATTGAACAGTAAGACGGATTAAATGCAGAGTGGCGTTGAAGGGAGAGAGTAATGCAGAAGCATCACTGTTGTTTCTTGAATGTAATTTTACGTAAATGCCCTTAAACTGCTCACATATTTGAAAATAAATCTCTGTTCTGCTTGGGTAGTGTCTCCACAGTGCTTGTTCTTGTTATTTGCAAGCAAATATGAATGAGACAGATCCTGAACTTTCCTTTCTTTTTTCTATTTTCTGTCAAGCTAGCAATTCTTTAAAAAAACAAGCCAAAAGTTACAATAAAGATGTTTTCAAGAAGGAGATATAAATAACGTATAAAAATCCATGAAGCAGCGGTGGATATGTCAACGCTGCCAGGCCTGGAGAAGGCAATGGCGTGGGGGGGTCACAGGATACCCAAGCCAGCTGCTCCCCGGGCAGCACACCCCCTTTCCCTGGTTCGTGATCACAGAATCAGGTGTGACACATGATGTGGGCATGACCACAAGCTGTGTTTGTTTTCCTCATTTGGGCTGCATTAGTGGCTGTACCCGGCAGGGTCCCCAAAATTGCATCCAACCTATGATTTGCACACCTTATTTTCCCTTTTCTCCTCTTTAACTCTCCTTTTCACTGCTCTTGTATCTCCTTTCTTCCATCCCAATTTCCTTCTAAATGACCCCAAATTATATTTTTCCCATTAGTCCCCATCCTGCTACACCTGTACCCAAATCTGGCATTTCAGCACTGTCCCCTAGGTAACCTCTGTCTTATGTAACATCACTGATACAGACAGCTCAGTGGTGTGCCCTTGCAAGGTCATGCAGCTCAAGAAGTCCCCAGTGCTCCCCTCAATTGTCTGTCCATTTCTCACATAGCTCCCCTTAAACTGTCCTTGACGTCCAGACATCCCTCATAGCCCTTTCTGGACCTTTTATTACTCCTCACACTTATCTTTTGCATTGGGTGATTCATTCTGTTGCATGCAGTGGTTTCCCACGTCCTGTCCAGCCTACCAAGCCAGGCTAGCCCATGGCCCCAGCACCTGCCTGCCTCCCCAGCATGTTCTTTTTCAAGGAAACACTTTGGAAGGACAGAGATTCTGCTAAGATGGAGAGCACACAGGAAGATGGGATGAACAGCGGTGTTCAGGTGATACACTGTTTCACCTGGCCCAGTGCAGAAGACCAGGCGGTGCCTCCAACCATGACCTGCATCCTCGAGGTGGAATAAGGTGATGACAAATCTCAATGTGGTGGGATCCATGCTGGCAGAAAGAGGCAGTTCTGCAAGCTTACAAGCAGGTAATTTATTTTTCTTGCATGTGTGACGGTTCTTACCCATCCAGAAAGTGAGGGAGAGCAAGGGGAAAAGCCAGGCCATGGCAACATCACAGCACACTGCCCTCAGCCCACTTTTGGGGAGGTGCAAGAGCATCAGCCAAGGGCCTGGGGTGCCTGGTGCCTGCCCCTGGCAGAGTGCTGCTGTGGCCCTGCTCATGCTCACCTCTCCTGGATGAGACTGATCTCGCATCAGGGGGTGGGAAATGGTTTGGCAGCCATTGGCTTTGATGAGCCAGCCATGCACAGAGCTCCTGGAGCAGAAGGAGCAAGCGGCTGGCTGGGAACTCGTCACAGGCTGACAGCAAGCTGTGCAGCCTTCAAAGCTGAGTGATGCACTGGCCATTAAATTATTCTTTTAAATTCTGAATTTGGACAATGCACAGTGATAAAAGCATCGCGGATGTTTGGCAGCAACTCAGAAAGGCACTTAGGCATATGCTCAATGTTAAGCATACTGAAAATCATGCTTCTCCCCAGGAAAGCGCATTCAGAAGAGCTTTGCCAGGGCTAGGGCTTAAAGGTCCATCAGACAACAGTAGTCCCAGACAGCATCATCAAAAGATCCTCTGAATGCATTCTCCTCACTATTTGGGTTTTTAGGTAAAACTATGAGGAAAAAAAAATCATCTGTGAAAAAATCAATTATACATACAGAAGCAGGGCAGTGAATATATTTTGATGAATTTGGAGACTCCCATTTCTTTCCTAAAAAAAAGGGGGTGAGGGAGAGGGAATTGAACTAGCTGCCCAGGTGAGGAAGTATTCAGTGAATATGTTTAGTGGAAATAATAGTCATTCATACTTTTGGAAATGTCTAAGTGCTCCATTTATGTATTTTCAAAGTAAATGATTTCAATTCTTCAAATTATTAAGCATAAAATATCTTGAAATTTACCTAAATGTTAAGAAGATCATTAAAAAGAACTAAATGCTATGAAAGTAGACTAAAATATTTCATTCAGGTTGAATGAAAACATTAGGGAAATCTGAAACGCTTTTAGAAACATGTATGGTACACTGAAAAAAAATCCATTATTTGCACCATTTCAGTGGAAGATACCATGAAGTAAAATTAATATTACATGTGCCAGTTTGTATTTTTTACTTTTCTACAGTGTATTTAAATTATTAAGTCAATGGATAGGGTATAAGTACCTTAAAGAGAAGAAAAGATTACATTTGCATCCCTTTCCTGCTGATGGCTTTAGCATAACTATTTCCACAGGTTCTTAGCCCTCCCTGGGGAACCTCAGCTCTGCTACCACCAACCCATCACGGGCTGCAGGAGCTGGGTTAGTCTGACTCCTTTGTTTTGGCAGAGGTGGGTTTCGGTGCGCCAGTAGGAGCTGTAATGCAGTGGCACAGGACAGAGAGCTCAGGGTGGAGCCCTTGTCCCAGTCCATGTCTCCACCACCATCCATTTTATTAGTGAGAAATGGAGAGGTGGTGCTTTTCTTAGAAGTCAAGGTATGCTGTCAAAGTTTCTGGGGGGAAATTTTATGTAATGAGCAGAGGTCTGGGTTGAGGGGTGCTGCCGGCAGCAGGCAGATGAGAACAGCAGTGAAGTCAGTGATAGCGGCTGAATCCGAAAGGGATCCTGGTTTCACCTGCTCCGTGCCCCTCTGTCTGTAATAAGGTTTTTACACAAACCAGGGCAGATGGAGACTTGCATTGCTTAAAGAACCATTTAAGCTTTTCAGCTTTTAATTTTGAGAAAGGTGGTGGCAGTGCATCCCCAAAGCTATTTCTTCCAGAAGAACAGTTTTTCCAAACCGAAGTACCTACTCCGGGTATGTATGTATGTATGCTGCTGCATACCCTTGATGAACAGGGTTTGAGGACACACATATCTGATCTCTTGAAAAAAGGCAGACACCTATGTTCTTGAGCATGTGGTTAGCCATAAGTTCAGCAACTAATTGAGCCTGAAAAACCTCTCTTTCATGAGAAAGAAATAATTAAATTACTTTTATGACTGCACATCCCTAGCATGTCATCCTCCATTCACAATAAACTTACGAAGCTATTTATTTTAAAATGCTGCATTGTTGCTATTCTCAACCTCCACACAAAGCAGGATGCCAAGGGATCTTTGGCAACGACTGTCATTCCTGAGCGATCTTCTTGCTACTCAGCACAAAGTCTTAATGTGTTTGCAGTTCATCGAGGGCTACCTGTCATTCCTTCTGTCTCCTCCTGCATGTTTGAACTCTTCTATATTGTGTTTGTGTCAATTAAATTCAGAAAACTGTGTTCAAATGACATTAAGGTTTTGACACAAAGTTTCAAAAACAGTCACTAAGCAAGGTAGAGCCAAGAGCTGATATTTCATCACTTTCCACCTACCACAGCTACAAAAGAGTTAGTTGTAACCAAGGGAGAAAATGCCAACTTTCCTTACAAGTTTTCCAAAGGTGATGTGCAGCTTTCCAAGCAGGATATGTAATTCTTCTTAATAGCAGCCCTGATTAGGAGTGTATTTTTTAGCAAAATAGTGCACCCATGGCTCTCTGGGCCATCACAAAGCATTAGACTCAACAGATAAGTTACCAGTACATCAAAATCTTTTGTTCTGTCAAAGAGGAAAAAATTCTATACATTAAAATTACACTGATCAGCCACACAATCCCTAAGACTGAACCCAGAGAAATGGGGTGACTTTCACCTCCCTAGCCTTCAGGGAAGGTGTCGTAACCCCAGAGCAGAGCCGGGAAATCTCAGTGGTTTCAGCTCTGGTTGCCCTTGCTGGAAGAAGTACTTAAACTGATTCTACAGGGCAGCTGAGCCCCTTCCTACTGTTCAGAGAGCAGTCAACATTCAAGACATACCTGCGGAGGACAATTATGGGTATCCCCATGGGCTTTATTTCACAGAGGACAATAAGAGTTGATGCTGTCTCCAGGTATCACAGGCTTCTTGGTGATCTCGTCTGCTTAGACTAAGCAGATCTGCTGCTCCCACTTCCTTTTTGAGAGAGTGATTTCCAAGCAAGGATCTGATGCTGTGCACAACTTGGTGTCTGCTGGGTATCGTCAGGGACATTTGTTTCATTTCACATTTGCAGCTAATCAGAATTGTATACAGATCCTGCATTTATAAGGTTTTTTTAATAATTCCAAAGTTTATAAACTCTTTTCCTTCAAGAAACAAGTCAGTAAATATAGTGATATTATGGCATTTGCAATTTTGTCATTGTAGGAATTTTTATTTTGCTAGTTGGCAGATATCAATACTTACTAACAGCACCATGATGCATTCAAATAGATTACTTTAACTGCTTCTATTTATCTTTTAGTTATCTTTGTTGGGTTTTTTTGCACTACCATTACAGGAATCAGTCACAGACCCTCAATGTTTCTTTAAAGATGAATTACAATGTTATTCTTTGGAGAATTGTCTATTTTCCTCTCATGTCAGCTGTAGCGCCTGTTCCTATTGCTGAAAGGAAGAAAGCTGTGCTGTGAAAATGTTGGACTGAGTTAGTCATTCAAACTGACTTTGAATTTCAAACTTAGACGCTCACATTTTCAAAATTTGTTTCAAAAATATGCTTTAAAGCAGGTTGGTTTTTTTTTTACTTTCAAACATCAGTGGATTTTTAAGATGTATTTCTTTATCAAAAACCAGTATAAGTTTGTAGTATATCGTTATTGACAGGTAAATAAATAATATGAAATTATAATACATAAAAAATGAAATACATTTGAAAATGAAATTACAATACTTTAAAAAAGCAAGTCCTGCATTAAAAATCTGAATATTCTGAGTATATTGCATGCAGAAACTTTCATTTCAGTGCTTTTCACTTTGTAGGACTTTTTCCATTGCAAATTCTATAGCAAAAAAGAAAAAATGAATTAGAATATCAACTGCCAGCAGAAAATTCTTTTGACAAAAATATCCAGCTGATCCAAATTTTCAGTTTATAATATCAGATGGGGTTTTTTGTTTGTTTGTTTGCTTTTAAAGCCATTTTTTCCCCAGTGAAGTTTCCTCCACAATGGTATGTCAAGGAAATAATCCCTGTAAAAAGACCTTAAATGACAGATACACCCCCCTACACTCTAAGCACCCGAAAGAAAAGAGGCTGCTGCCCAATGAATATGAACTGTCTTTTCTTTTTCCCTCCCAGATTCAAGAGCTGCCACACAAACAAGAATGATCCCTTTACACATTACAAGGAAGATTAGTTCCTCTACATGTTTCAAGAGATTTCTAAGACCACTTGTGGTCTCCAAAGCATCAGAATGTAAAGGGTCGGTACAAAGCTGGACCACAGAGGGGGTCCCCTCTGTCCCCCCCATCCAAACCCTGCCTGTGGTATCCTTGATGAAAAAGATTTGTATGCTTCTGCCTGAGGATGACTCAGGTAAAGCAGCTGGAATGGTTCCTCCATTATCAGGAGGACTAGGTCAGTGGGAGAAAAAGAAAATGGACTGCCAAAGAGGAGGGCTTTGAAGCCCAGAATGCTTTTGCAGCGTGTGTGCTCCATAGTGTGACAGACAGGCAGGAGGGGAGCTAGCACGAAAAATGCCCATTAAGGAATCAAAAGAGTGTATGGCTCATCGCTGCTTTGATCCTGTCTTCAAAGACACCCTGTGAGCCTCCACTTCTGCAAAGCAAAGACCATGCAGAGCATCGCACCGCATGTATGGGCATTGCTGGCACTGCAAGACAGGGCAAGACTCAAAGTAGTGAGAGAAAGGGTGCTTCCAGGTGCCCATGTGGTGTCCCTTGCAACTCCCAGCCCACTTACAAGATCAATGCTGGATTTTTTTGGCTACAATCACAGAACCAAAGCCACACAATTTATTAATTTGGTCTTAAGCCCATGGACCTACACATAAGAAGGTCTGGGAAGAGATTATTGGGGCCGCCCCTTGCTTCAAGTGGTGTTGCAAGTTGGTGTTGCTTCGGTCCAGCCTTCAAGGACACCACACATGCCTGCTTATGGTTGCTGAGTGCAATCAGGCCACCAGCTTTTCCTCCAGCTGCTGGCAGGGTCTTTCTGCAACTTCTGGAGGTCATTTCAACTTGCTTACAGATCCTGCCTGTGGCACAAGTGGGTTTGGGTGGCATAAGGGTGACTTGTCCTCTCTGCTGCAGGCACCATGCAAGGCAGCATGGCTAGCACAGCTTGACCCTGGCCCAGTCAACAACCATGTCTTTGTATGCTGGGGGAGACTGGACAGCTGGGAGCTGTGGGAGAAACCACCTCTTGAGGTCAACAGAGAGTTGTTTTCCAAGCTAATTCTGTCCTGCTGGCAGAGAAGCCTGTAGCATCCAAAAGGCTAAGACGATGCATTGATGGACACTCAGCCACCCAGCAAAGCTCACAGGGTGTCAACTTTTTCTTACCTCTGACCTGAACCACACTGAACTGAAGGCAAAAGTTTTCACATGCCACCCTTGTCAGTCACTCAGTTCTAAATGGTAGAAAGGAATGCCAGGCTGACCTGGCCTGCAGCAGTTGGGGTCAGCAGTGCCTGGGGGGCGGTTCCTTTCTGCCATACCTGGACCCAGAGTGGTAGCATCAGAATGCCTGGTGGCTGCCTGGGAACACACTGTTCCTGGACACATACTTGTCTTCTTGCTAAAAATGCTTACCAAGAGAGCCTGGATGGCCATTTCATTCAGACTGCAGGAAGCAGGTTGGCATCATGTTCTTCAACAGTGTCTTGTCCTCGTGCAATGACAAAGCGCAGCCTAAATATATTCCCTTAACTTCCTCTCAAGTAATTTTCAGGGTCTTTGAAATATTACAATTTTACTGATACCACCTTAAAGCAATGAAGTTTTCAAGAAAAAAAAAAAAA
>VZTL01012975.1:0-41944 GCA_013400535.1 Scopus umbretta
GGGAGTAGCACGGGGGAGGAGCCCACACGGCCAAGTGTTTGATACAGTGCTTGAACAGGATATAATTTATGCTAGAATTGACAGCGTTTTTTCTGTTGCAGATAAAAGTTCAGACTTACACTGTCAAGCTGTCTGGCAGAAGCTGTGTAAGGGAAAGGGGGCTTTTTGTGGGAGCAGCATGGGTTTGGGGGTGCTGATGAGTTTTTGAGGTATGGAGGGAGATTAGGAATGCTGCCAGGAGTCCCAGTGAGAGTCCCAGGCAGTTGCTTTCAGTACAGGCAGGACATGATTGACTGCAGGCTTATATTTCCAACTTCACAGCACACTGTGAAATACTTCTTTATGTATACCTTAGCTATCGCTGCTTCTGAAAAGCCCAGGCAGAAAGGAAGACTGCAGTGCTTTGTGACTGCCGTAGCGTCTTCTGTTGCTTCCCAGCTGCTGCACAGAGGAGAAAATGCTCTCAGGTGCTGCCCTGCCCTGCAGGCAGATGCTCTGAGGAGGGATGAGTTCAGCCAGGTGCCAGTGCAAAGGTTGGACCTTTAAATTTCTGCACATACTGGTAAAAGCCTATCAGCAGCAGACCTCTTTGTGCATTGCAAATGGTTCATCTGGAAGGAGTGCCTCCCAAGCCCATGGGGAAGACTGCAGTGAAAGATGCTGTCTTCTGCGAAGGTGTACCAGAGTGTAGGCTGCAAGCCAGATTTGAAAATACAAAAAGCAGTGTTTTAGGGAATGCCCTTCAGCAAAATGAATATGAGATGTTCAAGAAATGCGGAGAACCTGTCTCTTTAGTGAGAGCTGTGATACTGTGCATTGCATCTCTAATGGAAGAAAATGGCAACCCAGATGACATATCTGACCACTGTCATCTTTACATAATTCTTGTCTTCAGATATTCTTCAGATTAAATTTTATTTTTGCATAATAGGGCTAACTAACTGTATTCTCTAAATTCAGCTAAACAAGTTCTCACCCAGTATCCAGTCCTGATGTTTGGGGAGTTTCAGTTATGGCTATTACGCGTGTGTTTAGGGACTGTATTGTGAATTAAGTAACCTAAATGAAATACAGGAAAGACTTGTATAGGAAGGACCCAAATATGTGGAGTCAGCCATCAGCTCTGAAGTAACATACTATATTTGCTTTTCCCTGTCAGGGGAATTTTTCCCCCAATATGCCATCTTTTTGTTGCTGCCCCTTTCTGTTTGATAGAACCAGGCATTTTTACCTCTTAAAGTGAAAATTCTGGAACTTGTTGCTGCTTCCTCTCTTTTGCATTAGGAAAATAATTAAGTATTGATGAATATTCCTCTTACAATGCTTCCTGAATCAACGGTGTATTTTCAAAAGAAACTTTGTGACCTAGTAAGCAAAAATCTTTGTATTTAATATGAAATCTCAGTCAGCCTTCAGCAACACAGTGATACTACATGCTTCTACTGGCTATTCTGTGAAGCAGCCACAGCAAAGGCAAATGCAATGTAACCTGTTAAACTTGAAGAAAACATATTTGGTCTTGAACCTGGATCTCAACTTGTATTATATTCAAATGTCAGCATAAATTGTTCTGCTTAGTAGGAAAGTATAATAATAGTAATAACAACAACAAAAAACAATTTACAATAGATAATGAATTAGTAAAAGTTAATGATCAGATGTCGAACAAATCAATAAGGAAAAGGCCTTTGGGACAAAGAGAGGAAGGAAGAGAATGAAGACTGGAAATAGAAATAAAAAGGAAGACAAAACAGATAAAGAAGGCACTAGAAGGCAGGAAGCATCATACAGCTTTAGAGAGACATGCAGCTAGGCAGAACCAGAAGAACACAGAGGTTGAAAGAATAAAGAACAGGAAAGGTATAAGAAAAACTAATAATGCCAATATGGCATGGGAAGGAGAAAAAGACGTCTAATATGAAATAAGGCCTAAAAGAAAACTAGATATCTAAGTGTATCAAAGTGATAACAAAAATCATAAGAGAAATGAAATATTGAAAAGAGCTGTAGGAAGTAAGAGAATAAACAAAATGCAGAAACACTATGGGGGTTTGAAAGATTTTTTATGTCTTCCTCCTTATTAAGTCTTATCATTAACAGGAACAATGTTTTGTCTTATTTATAGCATCAATATACTGCTGCTGTAAAATCTTCTCCAATACTATATCATGAGCAGCAACTATATGTAAATTTGAAAGCTGCAGCAGATTAGTGCAAGGTAAAGCCACAATCAGCCATTGCTTTCTCTCATTTCCAATGATGTTGATCCCTTGGACTTTGGCAGTTCAGAGCTGCTGAGAGGCTTTTGAGTATCTCCAGCACCTTCATTAGAGAAATGTGCAGAGCAGGCAACCAAAGAGTGAATGAGAAGAAGCCTTTTGTGGTAATGGCTGATTAGGAGGAGGAGAGGAAAGCAGACAACTGAGGAACCCACATTTGTGGTTCAGTGCTGAAAATAATGGGACTGATACTATAAATTAAAAAATAATAATGAAAGAGGACTATGGCTAATGCAGGAAAGAAGAAAGGATTGAATGGGGCAGTGGAAACACTGAATAATGGGAATAAGGTATGAATGCAGAAAATAGATACCATATGTAAATGAGCCTTTTAAAATAAGAACCAGGAGTAAGATAAATACTGCCATACACTGATGTCAGTTTTGACAGTAATAGTGATTAGTGTGAGTTGATAATTGATGAGAAGGAGCTACAGCCAGAGCAGAAACTGTCTGCACCAAAGTCCTGTGACACTATTACTTAACTCAATTAGTTCAAATTACAGAGATGTAGCTGAATAAGCAATATTATGAACTGTGACTCACATAAGCATTTCACTCGGGAAAGGTAATTCAGAATCTACTAACTAGAGGCTAATAGCCAGCAGGAGCACATGCACAATTTATGGCTTTCATTTAAAGGGGACTGCTTACCACAAAATAGCTACTTTAAAAATGAGACTACTTAAGTCTGTTTTAACACCTTTCTGGACATTAAAGAGAAAAATCTATATTAAATGAAAATCATCTTTCCAAGGTGTGAAACTCACATGTTTCACTGTTAATTTTGATAAAATTAGAGGCAGCTTCACTGACATAGATACTTCCTTCTATCAGAAAGGTGTAATTAGCTTTACTTCAAACATCAGCTGAGCTGCAGTTCAGAGGAGGTACTATTAGAAGGATAAACAATATTTCTGAGTGCATGTGGTTTCATGTAACCACTCTCATTGGCTACCAGGTTCAACTTTCCTACTACATTAATCCAGAGGGGTTTCTTCTGACTCTCACAGCTGCTATCTAGAGCAGAGTCAGGTCAATTGAGTCTAATGGTGAAAACATGAATATGTCAGTGAGAGCTTTCTCTTGAAAAGGTCTTCAAAGCTTACCCCACAAGAAAAAAGATTAGACTCCTTACCCACTAAAAAGCTCGGTGCTTACAATTGCCACCTTATGTTCACAAGCTATACCAATCACCTTTCTTGAAATAGAATGTGTTTTTCTCATCACCGCATCATCTATCATGTATATCCAGTCTGAGAAAGTCATCGCTTCTACAGTCATCAGGGAATATGCACCCTTCTTATTTTCCCTCCAAATTCTTGTCTCTGTATTGCCAGGGCTTCGGGGATCTTTGGTGGGGCAGACAGAGTGTTGTCAAGTTGTGGGGTTTTTGTCTTGAGCTCTTTTCTCATTGACTATTTCCCAAGCTTTCTCTCGCAGTGCCTTTTGTGCATGCCATGTGTAAGAAGATATTTTCAGGTTTAATAATGTAATAGACTGAGCCTTGAGAGTGAATCAGATTGTCCTCAGAATATCTGCCAGACATGGCACGCCCTGGGACATACCATCATATTGATCCCATTGATTGATGCTACAGCCTGCTGTACTTCAGCAAGTCCAAGTAGATGGCATTAGAGCACATAGTATTTTCTGCAGTCCACTTTCTCCTTGATATCCACTCAAAAAAAAATTTAATCCTTGCTTTGAATATATACCTGAAATGATGACAGCATAAGCTTTTTTGTCTTCAAGGATGGAAGACCAATATTGTTTAAAAAATCCCACCCACCCACACAAAAAACTGATATCACAGGTGTGCTTCTTCTCATTTAATAACATCTCTCCAAGGTCTCTTTCTTATAACAATTGCAGCTGATGTGGCATTATCTCATTTTGAAGTACTTGCTCAGAAAGCATTCTCCGTGTAGTCTTTCTGGCATGCTGTTATATTAGCAACAAAGACTGGGTTAAAAATGCCTAGAAATCTTTTGTGGAACATAACACAATATGTGGTTCAACTCTAAGTTCAGGTCAGAAGAATTTCTGGAGCTGGGCATCTAAACATATGTAATGATTCAGGCCCAAATTGCTAATAATTTCCATTGTCAAAAATTACTGTCAAAAAAACTAAAAAAATGGATTTTGAGACCTAAGTCTCAATTTTTATCCTGAGATCTCTTTTCTCAGCTAGTATTTGGAGCATTTGAGGGTTTGAGGAGGGACTCGCTTCTGCATTTTATTGTTTCTTGGGTGCCTGGGTTTGCTCCTTGGCATCATCTCAGCAGTCCCAACCAGACTGACTGCAGCACCAAGTGTGTGTGAGCGAGCTGCTTTCCAGGCATGGCACTTTACCTTTGTCCCCACAGAGCTCGTTCCAGTAGGTAGGGCCCAAGTGTGTCTGCTGGTTTGGCTTATTTGGGTTAGTAGCCCTCAAAGGCTTCTGAAGTGAGACAGGAGCTAGGGATTACCAAATCAGGAAGATGGAGATCTGGGTCCAATATGGTCCCTGCACAAGGATTTTAGACACCCACATGTGTCACCTCCCAGGAGCCTGACCTTGACATTAAAATGCTCTAAGTGGGTGTCAGTAAGGCTACTGGGAAAACTACATTGTTGTGCAAAGGATGCAGAGAAAGAGCTCTGCTCACAGCCTGCTGTCGCTAACCCAGGAGAGAGGGATTAGGTCTAGGATACGGGCTGCTGCGATCCACTGCTCCAGTGGCTCAAAAAACTCCGAAGAGCTCATGCATTTTTCAGTGTTGACTACCCTTGTTTTGCAGGTGATGAATTACAGATCCTTTTGCAGCTATGACACTCTCTCTAATCATGTTTCCTCAAATTAGCTCAGAGCTCTGAGAAACTCTGGCATGCAGCGAGACAACCCGGTGGGAGTGTGGGATTTTCCTGCCCTTGCTATAGTGCATAAATAAAGGCTCTTTTCTATGACGTTTATGAACAGACAGCTTCTCACCCAAAGCCAATCAGAATAGATTGACTGACTTCAATGAGACTATGCGTGTTTACACCAGCTGAGGATGTGGCCTGAAGTATTATTAAATTATGTATTTCAGTTTTATAAACAACCATGTCCTGCTGAGATGATATGCCTGAATCACAGGGCCTGTTCTGCCATGGAGGGCAATTGATGGGCAAGATAACTAGTAGTCAAATCATTAAAACACAGTTAGACAGAAGGAAGCCAGAAATTCACCCACGATTCTCACTCTCTGTTTTGTGCTTCACCGCACGTTGGCAATTCATGTGAACAGTGACACATACACAAGGACATTACCTCCTGGCTGCCTTGCCATACCTTCTCTGAGGCAAGCAGCAGTGAAAAAGCAGATTGCCTTCCTGAAAATGGGGCACCCTGTCAGCAGGAAAAAACAAGATGAAGAAAAGGTCTGTTTGAAAATAACGCTGTGGTAGTACACCACAACATATATTCAGACCAATTTTTCATTAATTTTTTTTTTAGATAACTAGTCCAGGTAAAAAGTAAACAATAAGTGAACTAGCAGGGTATATGTGGATATTTATGGATTTCTGTTCATTCCTAAACCAAGGCTTTTCTTGCAGGTACTGTGATTGGCATGTTCACAGTAGAAACACTAAAGTTGTATGTGTAAACAAGTAATTTAAACAAATACCTAAATCTGAAAAGTGTACCATCTCTGTTAGGTCCTTAACAAAAAAAAAAAAAAAAAAAAAAAAAAAAAAAAAAAAGAAGAAGAAAAAGTCTTTATGTGCAAAAAAAAAAAAAGAGATTTTGTCTTGGCATAATGCCTGAGGTCATAATAACCTGCCCTGTAGAACCACAGAAAGGTCTCTCAACGGTCGTGAAGGAAGCCCCCAAGTCTGGTGTTTTTAAGCACAGCTTTATTCAGCTTTTCACTGAAGTTTCTTAGGTATTCAGTAAAAGGAAAAAAAAAAAAAAAAGGATTTTGGAACAAAATATATTTCTTATCATTTCAAATATAGGTGCTCCTAATTTTTGTGTATTAGCTTGTGAAATGGCCTTGAGGTGCTGTGGTTAATGATCCACTTTTGATAGATTTGTGGGTCTGAACCTAAGAATCTTGTCATGTTTCTGCTCGACAAACCTGATCTCCTTCTATGACAAAGTGACCCGCCTAGTGGACAAGGGAAAGGCTGTGGATGTTATCTACCTCAACTTTAGTAAAGCCTTTGACACTGTCTCCCACAGCATTCTCCTGGAGAAGCTGGCAGCTCATGGTGTGGACAGGTGGACCCTTCGCTGCGTTAAAAACTTTCTGGATGGCCATGCCCAGAGAGTGGTGGTGAATGGAGTTCAATTCAGTTGGTGGCTGGTCACCAGCGGTGTTCCCCAGGGCTCAGTACTGGGGCCAGCCTTGTTTAATGTCTTTATCAATGACCTGGATGAGGGGATTGAGTGCACCCTCAGTAAGTTTGCAGATGACACCAAGCTGGGCAGGCGTGTCGATCTGCTGGAAGGCAGGAAGGCTCTGCAGAGGGATCTGGACAGGCTGGATCGATGGGCTNCCTCAGTATGCTGTCTGTGCTTAGCAATGTCTAACGTCGGGAACTGCATTCACATCAAAGTGATTTCTGCCTGTGACTTATTTAACAGGGCTAGGCAGAATAGGAAGCATGCTGCAAGTTGCCTTGGGGCTTAAAGGAGTTGCCTACCTGGATGAGGAGTGGAGAGCACCAGCAAGTCATGCCAGTTCAGCCAGGTCACTTTTCGGGAACGTACCTGGCAGTAGTCACTTTCTTTGCAGGCTCAGAGGGGCCACAGCTGGGCAAGAGGGAGTCCCTCTGCTTCAGCAGTTCCTGCCAGCCATCACCTGATGTCCTTGACCTGTACCTCTAAATTCCCCTGCTGCCTTGACCATCCCCATTTTTGCCAGGTCATTTGGGGCAGCTCTCTGTGGTATTTCCCCCCTTTTCCCCAAAGTGAGGCAGTGCTGCCCATGCCACCCTGGCATCAGCCTGGTGTCTGGTGGACCAGGGCATGTGAGTGGTGCTGCACCATAAGCCTCTGTCCCCCTGTTAAACACACATAAGCAACTCAGCAAGACATCTGAGCCATGGCTCAGCTTAGGAGCTGTAAAAGGAGCCTGTGCAGTGAGAGCCGTGTGGGTAGTGGTCAGTAGAAACAGATCAGGGAAGAGTATAAAAGAAGGCAAACATGTAACTTGGGGATTCCTTGAACAAGGAGTTAGAATGTTTCGGTAATATCCTTCATGGACTTTGTTGTTATTGTTATTACTCTTTAAACCAATATGGATATGTTACTTTTTGTTCCTGTGACACCCTATGGAAATACATGCCACTGCCTGCTAATGTGGAGTGCAAAGCAGCAGCTGCCGCTTTCTGCTTACCTGCTAAACTCATTTTGGTGCCATCAGTTGTTGTTGTTGGTGGGTTTTTTTTTAATTTATTCATGAATCTCTGATCCCCATGTATACACCTCATTATTCCAGGTGTTTTTTATACCTTTATCTTGAGCTTCAGA
The DNA here is from genome assembly GCA_013400535.1 of Scopus umbretta. NCBI lineage: Eukaryota > Metazoa > Chordata > Aves > Pelecaniformes > Scopidae > Scopus > Scopus umbretta. Next base: position 7,782 of record VZTL01012975.1, read on the forward strand.
GTTGGATATTTCTAGACTGAGGGTTTCTATTAGTTCCTTATACGGATGCACGTCTCTTACCGTCCTTATTGCTCTGTGTTGGCTTATTTCCTCTACATGTTTTAGTGGAGGGGGTAGACTGCAACAGTAGCAAAGTAATCACCAGTCAGGTGAGCTACAAGCTGATATGTGAGCGTGCAATGTCCTCTGTTTGGTTCTTTTTCCTGTTGTAACAGTTCATAACATTTTTTTTCCCCAAAAAAATGGTATTTTCTAGAACTAAGAGCAAGATCTCTTTCCTAGACAGTTCACTGTCAGATCCAAACCCATTTTTGTATATATAGAGTTAAAATAGTTTTCCTCATGTTAGCTACTATACCTTTATCTACATTCAATGTCTCCAGCCCTTTTGTTTGCCAATCAGTGTCAGAGGTCCTTCTGCACATTTACACAGCTGCTTTTCTTTTTTACTACCTTCGGCAAACAAGAATCATCAGCTGCCTTTGTCACCTTAGTGTTTGTGCTGTTTTCCAAATCGCCTATGGGTTATTTAGCATAATTTGCTTTTCTTCAACAGAGTTATGCTAAAAAAAAGAATTTGATGCACTGGGTGAAACCCTTCTGCACTGCTGTCAGTAGAGTTTTGTTACTGACTTAAATGGGGTTAGGGCTGGACACGTTGCATTTAGGCTTTTCCAGCACTTCCTTTATTTGATTTCTAAAAATACAAATTAATGTATATTTTCATTCTTTCTCCTCTTTCTTTTTTCTTTTTTCCCATGGCTAAAAAGTCTTAAACAAGCATGAATTATGTTTAAGAGAATGTAACACACTAAAGGCCTTCGTCCTGACTGTTATATATTAATATTTTCTTGGGCTATTCTGCCTTGCACTATGTTATTATCGATAGTTTGCAAAATATCGTTATCTTCTTACCTTTAAGATAGCTAAGGCTTTATTTGTTGCAGTTAGATGGTGGTGGACACTGTTAAAAGTACTGGAGAGTTATTTAGCAGAACTATAAAGCCATTTCATCTATGTAAACTGAACTTACCAAGGTTTGAAAGTTCCTCTCTTTAGTAATACTTAGCACTTATACAGTGCCTTACAACTTCAATGCAGAGTGCAAACATTAATTAACCCTGACAGCCCATAGGTAACCTGGAGTTGCTAATCTTATTTTGCATGTGAGACGCTAATTTAACATCCCGACTCTGATCAGCTATGGGGCTCTTTGTAATTCTCAGTGGGAAAAGCTAAAGACTCCAAACTTTCTTTTCTTTTCACACTACTGGTTTTCAAAATTGTCGAAGCCTAAATTCTGTTTTTTCTTCTCACTTCATCACAAGCTGTAAATAAAGACTTTATTTGCTTGGTCACTTTTGGAAACTTTAGTTTCTTTCTACTTCTTTTAACAAGATAGAAAGTATGAAACTGTATATCTAATTCAAAGAAGCTGCTGGAGCTTCAACCATATAGTATGTAACATTCTGTGAAAACATTACTTTTTTAAAAATTCAGAAAGTGCATAATGACCCATTTTGAAATAGCTGATCATTTGATACTTACTTTATGCCTTTTTCGGCAAGAACCATAATTTCCCAAATCTGCCTTTTCTTTGTAATAACTTTGATTAAAATGAGTTTCAAAAGTATTCCAGAGAAAGTTTCCCAATCTTGCTACCACTTAATTTAATATTAACTGTTTCTATATAACTTTCTTGCCTGTTTATGATTTGAAGTGGCCAAACTCTAGAAGAAGCTCTTCAGTATGCCAGAAACCTTCTTAATATGACTCAGTGTTGTATATGTTTTAAAGTTGCAATTTTAATGCTCCTTTAACATTTCTACATTCATACTTTCTGGCAATGAGATGACATGTATTAGTATGATGAAGAGGAAGATAAAGTAGGAATAATCAATAATTATTGCTGATGGACTCTGAATCTGGGGAGAAGGGTGTTGAGGAAAAAGACTTACCAGGGGTAGTAATTTGTAATGTGATCTCTTTCTTTTCCGAATGGCAGAAGACCAGTGTCTTCAAGTCCAGCACCATATACATTTAAAGGTGAACAAGATTATATTGCTAGGAGCAATAAACAGCATACAGGCTACCTGAGTCACAAAATGTGTACATGGGCCCAGATTTCCAGAATTGATTTCTCAATCAGGGAGGCTGCTCAGAGGGCAAATAACCTTAGTCTTCAGGATCAGTTAGTGGTCTCTGTTGATGTAGGCTGCTTTCATGGCTTCAGACACCTGATGTGTGAAGGGCAAGGATAGGTGTCCAAATAGCTCACTGCCCCATCTGTCCTGTCTGTTCTGCATCCTACCCAAGTACTTGCTTCTCATTTCTCCACAAAAATGAAACATGTAGTTGTCAAAACTGTCATTTCCCTATTATGTGAAATATGTTACACGATAGGATCTGATACTCAGTTTTGCTTATATGTGTGTTTCAAGCTGTTTTCTCTATTTTATTTCTTGGCATCCATTAGACCATGATGGTTACAGATAGCTGCGTATTCCTCATGGTGCTGCTACTGACCGTAGAGAGGTGACCTGACATGCTGTGCTCCATCCATCTTATCCCAACCGGTAGCGAGTTTGTCTCCCATTCGGTGACTGTTATTTGACTTGTGGTGTTGAGCATTTGCATTGCAATCTTTAAATGAGCCAGTGAGCTCTTCTCAGGTTCCCAGCCACTTCTCATAAAATTACCATATTTGTCATGGGTGGCAATGGCAGGTAAAATTGCCCTCTCTGTCCTGTGAGTGTTTCTCAGGCCCAAGTGTACCTCTTAAAAAGTACTTTTGGGTTATGGCTGTTTTATGATGCAGGAGCTGTCAGGAGGAATTCCAGGTGGAAATAAGGCAGACATTTCTAACCAGTGAATCAATTTGAAATTTTCACATTTATTTTATTCTTCAGTTTGTGTTGTCTTGGTCACACACATGCACACTCTTGATGTATTTATTCACTATACAGTTACTGTTATCTTAAACAACTCTTTATGAAAGGCAGTGTAGAAATATATATGCTTCTAATTTTGTATAGTAGATGATCTCGGTATCCTCAATACTTTCAAACATTTCAAAGGAATCCCTTTTCAAGAACTATAATTTAAATTTGCCATTTTTTATGGACATGAGGTAGAGACCCCAATTTAAGGAGAGTTGCCCACAGCATTTTCCATATTGTTGACTGTTGCAGCAATGACATGGTTGCAGAGTAGGATGTCACTCAAGATTATGCAATTTTTCAGAAACTATGGCAATTCCAGACAAACCAAGTCACTGCTTAATACTGCTGGACTGCTACAGATTGAGTAGTGTTTAAAGCTCAGGCCAGATGGGCAGCTGAGATAAAGGAAAGTGTCTTTAGCTGCAGCTGAAGAGAGCTGAAACCAGCTTGCTAGTAGAAGGCTGGGCCATGATTTAAGACCTGCTAATGCAGCTCCACTGAGAAGATATTCAAGATGTAAATGAAGCGATACTCAGATATGTAAAGTGAGATTGATATTATTTGGAAATGAAAATCTACATATCATGGGGAGTCAAGGGCTGAACACCTGGGCTGGGCAATGGACTGTGATATTTGGGCACCTTCCTTCAAAAAAACAATTCTTGTGCATGTGGTCTGTAAACAGTATCTTATTACATACACCTAAATGTATAGAAGTCAACAGTCCTTGAGTGTTTGATTCCTGCTAAGCATAAAGCCAGGACTGACAGGATACTTGGAAAGGGAAAATGTTGGGATAGAAAGTAAAAGATGATAAATCTGCTAAGCCAGTAGGCTGCTGGGCTCTTATGCTCTTCCTGAGAGCTTTTTAGAATTTGTGAGTTACAGAGAAGGAGCTAATTTTAGGTCTCTCTGAAGTTTCCTGAAAGTCAAATAAGTCCTTTTAAAGTACAGCTATTCTATTCTATCTGTAGGGCCAGTGATATCTTCCTTTTGACTGCCCCTTGCACATGTATGAAACACTGAGATGGAAAGCATGTTTTGTAGAAGGCTGTCTATCCTTCATCTTTCATATACCATGACTGGATTCTTGCTGAGTCTGTGTATAAGTGTATATTTCCAAATTGTTGTTCAAAAACATACACAACTTGATGCAAAATGGGCTGGGAAGGGCAAAAACTCTCTTCTTTTTTTTCCACAGGCCTCTGTTTAAAAAATATTAAATGAATGCAGTACAGACTTTTTAGTGTCTGACAAGAAGTCAGCTGTGAATTCACTTCAGTAAAGTTTTAGTGAAAGCAATATTTAAAACCAGAAAACCATGTGTGCATTATTTGAATGAATACTTCTTTTGCTGTGCAAGCTACTGCCATCCGGAACTTCTGTACAATTTTTTAAACTCAGATACATTAATAAAATTGCTAAATATCTTTAAAATCTGGTCACATACTTAGGAATTAAATATGGGTTCAGAATTGTCTTCTGATATTTTAGATTTGTTAATGTATAAAATAGAATTGTTGATGTTTAGAAGACAGTTTTCAGTGTATCTCGCTTGCATGAAGAAAGAAACACTTTTTCCTCCTAGTCTGAAATCTGTTTCACATTTCTAAAATAAACTGATGTGCTTTTTATTCCTGGTGCATACACAGACACTACAAAATTAACAGCGTCTTTTCTGGCAAGACAGAAGCGTATTAGTCAAAACAAGAGTTTAAAACCTTCAACCTGTAGCTTTCAACCTGCAATCTAACAGCTCTCTTTTGCTGCAAGATCAGCGTATTTGATTCCCTCCCACTGACCATAAGAGTTGAAAGCTTGGTCCTGCTTCCTTTGTGTGACTTCAGATCCATGTCAGACTTCAAATCAAGCTTCACAGCTAGTACAGCCAAAGGAGGCTTTTCATCACAACACCGGAGGAAAAAATAGTGCTCCAATGAGATCAAAACTTTAAAAAGCCGCCCTGTGTGGTCTGGGCAGAGTAGCCAAGCAATGCTGACCAGATCTCCAGTGTTGCAGTCCATTATTCTCAGCAAACATTTTTCTGCTGACAAGATACACCTTTGCTTCTCTGTGTATTGTAAACAATTGCTAGTTAATATAGGGATTAATTACTTCTTTCTTACATTTGGGGACTCATGGGAATAGAAGATCTACTGAATACTTGCAGAAGATATTCTTGTTAACATCATCTTAGTGTTATTGATCATCCTCCCATCAGTCTTCTGTAACCTTTGATCCCACCTGTCTGGGCCATAACAGTTTGATAAACCTAAATTAAAAGCACCACCAGCACATGGTCTTATTTTTCCAGATAAACTTCTCATAGCCTTGCAAGTGAAAAGTTCTTCATCATCCCTAGCCTTCCGCAAGACTGGGTCCCAAAATACTTGCCTTGACATTGACAAATGTGGTAGATTCACATATTCAAACATAATTTGAGCATTGCTAAAGATGGCTAAGTATTGAAATAATTAAAAATCTCTAATGCAGTAGTGGCATCATTACCTTTTATTTCCATGGAAACTTTTTAATGGATAGGAATCCAGATGGACTGGCTGACAGTGGCAGGGGTCTGTTACTGTAATAAATCAGCAGTCTCACTCTTGGCACTTGCACACATTATTTGAGTATTTACAGTAGAATTATTTTAACAAAATTCTAATCTGAGGCTGAAGAGTATAGCAGCTTTGTGTGGCTGTAGACTAAAATTTTTTCAAAGGTTAACTGTGCTGTGTTCCTAGTGTACCTGATTACTTTTTGCTTATTTAGCATGGACTTTGTTAAAAAAAAACCAAAAACCAAACCCAGTAATTCTGTGGCCAGTTCCTCTTTGTTTGCAGAGGTAGAATGGCCTGCAAGGAAAAGAAATAATGGCCTCACAAAAACTGCAGGTACGTTACATGAACCACATGCATTCCTTGGCTTGCATACTCTGTGAAAACTCAACAGCTGGTATTGGCACTATGGCTATAGAGGCAGTATAAGTTCCGTTTCTCTGAAAACTTTAAAATCCAAAATTTGGACTTGTGTCCTATAATTTACATTAGACTTCTCTGTTATGTTCATTGGCAGGTCTGCAAAGCATACTCAGGGAGCATTTGTACTTTATGTGCTGGCTCAATGCTTATCATACCTTTAGTCTCCTGATGTAATATTCTGTATTTTACTAAGAAAACTAGATTTTTTGGTTTTACATTTTTTTCCCATACATTATTTCTTTGACTTCCCTTTCTCCTTTTTTTTACTAATGCACAGTTGCCATTTTCCTGAAGTCTTCTCACTATCCTCTGAATGGGGAACTGAAATGATGGACAGTGAAGGAGTTTGTGATAAAATTGAAATCTCTTTAAACTGGCAGTCCACTGAGGTTAGTCAGATATACCAGGCTAGCTAAAAACCTGTGAAGCCAGCAGACATCACTTTTTAGCTGGTTCAAATGGGGAAAGTTGGTTTTTTTTTGTGACTGAGAGATTATACCCCTCCCTTCACCCCCACCATGCAAAGGGCACACAAGATGCAGGTCAAACCCTAGGTTGGGTTTTTAACATCTGTGACACTTAAAAACAGCCTTTGTGAAATCACGTTCCTCTTCTGATGGGGACTAGAGGTGTGTTTGGCAGAAGGCATGAGGAGGAAGTAAAGCAGGAGAGAGCTTTTGTTGGTGGGAGCTTGAGAGGGGAGGGTCTATGCTAGGTTTTTGGCTGCAGCATGGTGGCAGTCTCTGTGTAGTCAGTATGACCATGGCCTTTGATGACACTGAGTCCCCTCAGTTTCCTATGGGGGGTGTAGTTTGCAGGGTGGATGGAATGTTAAACGGCACCTGGCAGGGAGGAGGGGGAGGGCTTGTTTACATCCAGCATCTAATTTAAGATATTAATGCATTTTTCAATGAAAAAATAGTTTTGTTATTATTTTACTTAAAATATGTGAAAATGAAAAAGCCTTTTTCAGCAGTGGTTTGTGTGGAATGTACTTGACAGAGGTTAGAGTATTCCAGGGAGCTCTTTCACCAACACTCTGTGCATTACAGGAGCTATCAGCGTTCAAATTACGCACTATGGACTATTATACATGCAGCCATTATGCTTGTATCATTTATATTGATTTTCAGTATTCCTATCTGACAATCTTACTTGCATCCCTTTATATACAAGTTTATATGTGTATATGTAGATATAGAAAGACACTACCTTGACTTGATACTTTAGGAATAATTAATTCTCAGGCAGAGAGATGCATTTAAAAAAAAAAAAAAAAAAGAGATAACTACAGCAAACACTGCTTGCTTTGTTGAAACACAGCAAGGGCTGGTTTAAAAGTAGATGTTCTAAAATGTGGTTTCTGAAGTTTAGGTAAATAACACTGTAGTAACATCAATAATAGTTACCTAATATCTGTTGTAAAATATAATCTGTATATTGCTTATATATATATCCATAATATGTCTCATGATCTTGTAAACATTTCTTAAAAAGTCAAAGAACAAACTGCCTACTGGACAGTTCTTTCTTCTGCCTGATAAGGTTTCTAGCATATAGAAGAGATTCTTCTGCTGCCCCTTTGTAAGGACTGGATTTAGGATTACTCTGTCCTGGACATGTGTTGGTGCTCCTGGAGAGTGTCCACGTCACATCCTTGGGGTGCGTGAGACTCCCAGCAGGAGCAAGGCTGCTCCTGTCTATATCGGCACCTGACTTCACGGCCCGCAGGATTTTTTTAATGGAATTCTCAATTTGTAAGGAAAAAGCATTTTTAAAAGGCAAATAAATCACAGGCTGGATTATTTTCACCCTGGTTTCCTCAGTACTTTGAAGGGCTGCACATCCCCACTCTACTTTTGATGTGCTCTTCTGCCTCCCCAGTAAAACCACTCTGCCTCCTCAGAGGATAACTATAACAACTATACACATTATGTGACAACATAAACCAATTGGAGAATTCGCCAACAGTGAAATCTGCCTCAAATACCTCCTTCCTCCTGCTTAGCTGTAGGGGAGTCATCCTGCCCCAGGTAGCTATGCAAGCATACAGATGGGTTTTAGTTATGGAACTAATTAACAATTTTATATATGTATGTATTTCCATTTTATAACTAATGCCATTTGGATTATTGCCTGTTTGTGTATTGTATCTTTGCAGTAAGGAGGGAAAAAAAGAAAAAAAAAGAAGGGGAAGGGGAACATGGGACTTGAGGGTCCTGTATATCCAATATTACACTAATTACTAGTAAAGAAGCATCACTAAGTGGTGGGTTCTCTAACAGTCCCTCACTATCCAGTATAACAGAGTTTTCACTGTTTGTAACTTCTTAATTAATTTCTTAGCATTTTTTAACACATAAATTCTTCTTGGCGACTTTGAATCTAAAGTACACCCACAGTCAGAATACTAGATTTTGTGGTTTTATTTAATCCTTTTTTTTCCACATAGAGTTTATCTGCTTGAAGCATGTTTTTTATATTTCTCTAGCTGCAAAATCAATATAGGTATGGCAGAGCAAGCTGTATTCCTTTGTCTAGTGCATAATAGAGCTCGCTGGAGGACAGCAGTCCCTTTTCACAACAGCCTTTGAGATTTTAAAATTTGTTTTCCTTTTGTTTTCTTGGTTTTTAAACTAAAATTACTTTTGAAGTTTTGGAGAAAAAATAGATTGCTTTAAAGGTCAGTTTGTATGCTTTTATAATAGTTATGAAAGTTATATGAGAAAAAAAGAAAAGAAGTCAGCCCACGATTGATTTACTTCTTCAATACTTTACCACTGGTAAGCAACTCTCCTCAGATTGCAGGCTGCTGTTCATCCAATATATTTTATAACTCAAAGGTCTGTAAGGACCCAAATAGATTTAATCTGTAAACCTATCCTACAACATGCTGTATTATTTCCTCCAATGAATTTCAGCTCATTTCTCACAAAATAATCAAAAGAAACTCTTATGATTTTCAGTCTTGATACATGATCCAGTCAAACTGTGCATTGTTTTCAAAAGATAGAAGTTTTTTTAAAAAAGGGAAAAAAACCAACCTGGCTGGGAGGCATAATGGACTACCATTTGAGTAGGAGGGTATTTTAACCTTTTCGTTTCACCTTTTTCACTTTCCTTTGATTATTTTTGCTTTAAATTAATGTATTCTCAAATATGGCAGGTGGTTCTCTTGAAGTCAAAAGGGTTTGGGCTTTTAAAAAATTGGTTACAGACCTTCAAATAGATTTTTAGTGGGGGAGAAAATAGTAGCCGTAGCCTATCACGTCTCACCTGAGCCATTCAGTCCCTTGACAATAGTGATTTGGGGGGTAAGAATTTGCAGAGCAGTAGGTTGACTGGCTTTATCTCCTGCTACCCATTGTCATCCTTTGTTGTTGCATCAGCCTTCATGCTTGCTATCACAAAACCAGGAAGGAAAGCTTACTATGCAACATGCAGGCAACCCCTTTGCAGTCACTATTGCTGAAATGTAATACAAGAGCTCCTGGCGTGCAACTGAGATCTGTGGCTCTGGCACAGCAGCACAGCCCTGAATTCTGTACATCCATGCATCTTTTCCAAGGAGTCCAAAAACTGCAATATGTTGATGTACTTTTAATACTGTTTTGTGTGAATGTACAAGGTTAACACATCTGTTGTTTCCTCTCATTCTTTGCAAAGGAAGAGGAGTGAAGGAGGAGGGCTGATGGCTAGTTGTACAGGTCTGTGCAGCCAGAGTGAATTATCCTGCAGGTTATTGAAAATATCTTACTCAGAAATCATCATCAGGGATTACTGATGGACTCTTTTGGCAAGTCATGAATACATTCTAAATTCAATACCATGCTGAGACCTTCTTGGTGCAAAACCATGAAAATTGTTCCTTTCACTCATCACAAGTGATGTATTTGCAGTAGCTGCACAGTGACAATAATCCTGTCTGTTCTGAACAAAAGGAAAACCTCCATTGAGCTCCTGCTTCTCCTTATCTTCACACCTTTGCAAAGCAGAGACATTTGCATGAGTAAATCCAACAGCATATAATATCTGAGGGAGTGAAGGACCCAGGTCTTGTAGGTTTAATATAAAAAAAAAAAAAAAATGGGTCCCTCTGGTTTCTACCTCAGCCTACAGGCTATAGGTGCGAGCCTTTAAGTGCGGTACATTTTTTAATCCCCCGAGCCTTCATCAGACTGGTGCTGTAGAATGCAGAGAGGAAATCTGGATTTCTTTTTTTAAATTATGTTTTTAATGCTTGACTGGAAGAGCGCAGTATAAAGAAACACAGCTAAACACCTTGTTATAAGATGTTTTGTTTCTTCTCAGAGGAAAAGCACGGGCAGTGGAGTTTCTTACAGGAAGGTTTAAGGGCTTTATTTTTTAATACTTTGTGGGGGATATATGTATGTAATCTTATCATATATTGATTGTAGATAAAGATCAAGATGTAATGATTCACAATTTTATAGCCTGCCATAAGCAGAAGACAAGCTTGATGCGCCTGAAGTAGTTTGTGTTGCTAAGGATATATTGTGTGGTTGTAGTCCAACTGAGCAATGAACAAGGAATGAATAACAGAAGCCATGTTATTATTCATCAGATAGGAGTCCCTTGCCAACCGGAGATAGAAATCATAATTCACAAAGGTTGCCATGTGAGAATTTAGCTTCAGGAATCTAAATAGGCACAAAGTGAATTAATAAGTGGTTGGTGTTCACTGTCTATGAAGAGAAACCTTGAATTCAAATTCTCTGAAATATTTTCTTATGCCCAGCAATAAGATCTTTCTCTTATCTGGGCTCAATTTTATCTGCTGTCTATTGTCCGTCTTTCAGCTCAGTTGTGATGATTATGAAGTTGAAGCTTTGTAGTGAAAATAATAGAAACTTGAGATCTATAGCAAAAGGTAAGATTAAATCAGTCAAATGAAAAACTAATTTGAACCTTAAAAAGTTTTATATGGTTGACTTTCATCCTTCTTGCCATTAGACACCAAACCAGAGCCCTAAGGCCTTGCTGGCCTCTGATCCCTTCATAACTAGGAGAGAGGTGTAAGGAGGTTACCTCCACAAAGTAACTGAGAGTTTGGGTAAGGCAAATTGCCACAGAGGTCTCTGTGTCTCCCTCTCTCAGCTCTGATGCCTCAATGGGTGTCAATATCGAGGAGGGTGGAAGGGCTGTGGTTACCAGTGTGATCGAGTCCTGTGCGTCACCAACGGCTAAGGAAGCAAGCTACTGCCATAATACTACATATTACTGTGTCTTAACACAAATGCATGTTCTGCTTCCAGGTTTAATAGCTCCTTTCATATTTTCTTCTAAAATGTGATGTGGGGACTTAGGATAAAGAGAGGCATGTGCTACTAGCTTCAGAGATGTATGTCAAGGGTAAAATTGTATTTACAGGAGCTCCTGGGGTGGAAGGGCCAAAGATTTATGGAAGTAGGGTTGGTACAACTCAAAATATCCAGGAAAAGAAAACAATAGAACAGGCTTATTTTAAGATTTCTCTCTTCTAACATGCATACTTATCTGTGTAGACTAAACAACGTTAGGCTGGTTTAGTTAGATCGTTTGGCACTTTATAGGAATTCATCAGGCAAGCCTATCCACAGGCCAGGGGTGAGTTTAGCTCATTCTGTGGTTTTAATTTAGTTGCCAGAATGCCAATAAGGAAAAAAAAAAAAAAAACCAAAACACAAAACCAAAAACACTCAATCACTGTAAGGCAAACCTGTGCCCCTGGAGATGCATGTCTTTGCAGCAGTCTAGTGTAGATACTGAAGCAGATCTGCATCTTTGAGCACCTGCCATGGCTGCCAGCTTTGTGTTGGGAATGGCATGAACAGCTGGAAGCCCAGACATGTGGCTTCCTCCCCTCGATCTGGTGTACTGGCTCCTACACCAGTTAAACTATGCACCGCTGCTGGGTCTGATTCTCCATTGCTGTGTATCTTGTGCAGTCACTTGCTGCTATGCAGTAACGGTTAATGCTGACTGTCTTGTTTATTACGCAGGTGTAACAGGCTTTTAAATAAGCAAGCATCATTTCTTTTACCCTTTACCCAACTATAATTTCTCCTGTTCTCTTGCACTTTACCGTCTATTGACCAAGAGTAAGAAGAGGCATAGGAGAGTCTTGTTGCAAGCCTACATCTCTCTTGCGCTCTTGCTGTGCCAAGCACTCTTAGGGACAAGTTGTGCTTTGCATTTATACTTTCTGTGACTTCACTGAATCTAAAGTGTAAGTGGCACAGAAAACCAGCTTTTTCTGGTTAGTTTAGTAATTCCCGTTCAAAGTGAAAACAGAATGTGGATTTATATTCACCAGACCCCTCCCAGAGACTGTCTTTTTTCTCTCTTTTTGCCACTGTTGCTGATCAGACAATTATAACTTGTAGGACAGTTAAGGAAGGTCTCTATTTTAGACTACAGGACTTTTCCTATTCATCTGAATGAACTTGCCAAGGGCTTGATGCCCTTTTACTTGTGTGTGTCTATGGGAATAAATGTTTTGAAGTAAGCAGACTTCCATCAAGGATGCATTCAGTCCTGCTGGCTTTCTTCCCCACGTGAATGTGCATATGTGAAAGAATATAAATTTATAATTATGCTTGTATCTGTAATAAAAACACTTATTTAAATAAGAGCAAGAGCAATGAGTGACAGTAGGTGCTAAGCTCGTAGAGTGAGTGACTAGACAAAGGCGAGTGGTGCAGAAGCCCTGCTGAGCCAGCGCCTGCGGAACGCGTGCTGCCAAGCAGTGCCGGCTGTGGCTGCTTGCTGTGGACCACTGATCCATTGGATGAACAAGGCTCAAATGAAAGAATAGGAGACAAGCCATGTCTTTTCCATTTCCACCACTTTGCTACCCATTAGCCCCCCTGCTTTCATCTAACATACATGCAGACATAGACGCACACATGATCATCTGTCCTTCTCACTGTGTTTCATTTCCAAAGAGACTGATGAGGGAAAGAAACCTCTACTGCCATGTTCACTGATAATGTATCAGATGCTCATACAGAAACAAAACAAAGATAACTGTATACATTTCATATATATTTCAGGATTATTTTTTTTTTAATAGTTAGGTGGTCTTTCATGTCCTGAAACACAATAACAAAGAAATATGCAGGTGCCTCTTTAGCTGCAATGCTAACTGTGAGAGACTTTCAGTGCAAGAACATTTTGGAACTTGAATTGGCAATTGCTGCTTCAGAGGCAGGTAACTCTGATGGATTATGGCATAACAGAGCTATGCAACACTTTGAACAAAAGTCTAAGTGAGCTAGGGCACGTATTTTGGTCTGTATAATGATAAAGAAAATGTACTGCTCATATTAAAGTACTTCAGCCAAGCATCTAAAAGTGTTAACAAAGAAAACCATTGTGTAAATGGCCTAATAGCATCTCTGTTTAGTTTTTTTGAGCTATGTGGCACTGCTAGTATGGAATATTATCCTTAGTGTTGTGCATGAAGTGGAATGTCTAGATCCAGTGCAGCTCTGTGTTTCCTCAAAGGTTCAGAGGTGTTTGAACCTGGAAGTGTAGTTTAAAATAAATTTAAAATGTTACTAGATTTTTTTCTGATCGGTATTATCAGAATTATGACTAAACACAGAAGTGAGTTGAAGTAACTTAATTTTTCTATCATCATGTCAATTGGAGTGGGCTGTTCTACAGTGGTGCTATTTATGCCTGTTTCAAAAAAAACCAATGAAATGCTGTTTTTAAAGATTTTACTCATAGGACAGAAATTCAGCTTATCTAATGGCAGGGTGAAATTGCACTGACTCTTTACATTGTAATCCTGTGAAGGAGAATGATGACAATTAAGACAGGCAAACAGTTAAATAAAGGTTAAAGATTATTCAGAACTTGCTATGCTCTTTTTTGTTGGTCTTGGATTTCACATGGTGTGAATCCAGTGAAGGTTAGAGTTCAGGGTGAGAGGCAATAATGTTTCTCCAAAAAGTTTTGTCATATTCAGACCATGACTTAAAGCCAGACTTGTCTTGCCACGGACCTGATTTAGAAATCCTGGACTGAATGTGTGAGCATGTGAAAGGGGCTTGCATCTGTGTTTCTGGTCTGCAGTGCTCAACTTCTCACACTGGAATGGAGAAAAAGGGAGAAAAAAACCATAAGTGTTCCTCATCAGCAGAAAAGCAAATACTGTGTAACATATGGTTCTGTGGGAGACAGTCCCTTAATAACAATCCGGATTTCAAAATTGATATTTGCTTCTGGCAAGAAGTTCAAAAACTGCACTCTGGTGTCTCTACTTGTAACACTGGTTTTGGCCATGACTTTCAAGGGCTTTGAAGGACTTTCTAAGCTTCACAGCTTAGAAAAGGATCCCAAAAAGGGGGGGGGGGGCGGGGAACAAAACAAACAACCAAACAAACATAATTAATTCATAATCTTCAAATTAAGCCACTTCGTTACATTTCAAGATTTCCCTCGTCTTGGAAGGGTGCGATCATGGAGAAGTTGTTCTTTTTAAGTTTCTCAGGGAATTCCTAACTAGAGAGAGAGAGAGAGATCTTTGCCTTCCATGCTAAAATGCTTGAGTAAAAATGTGTATCACGGGGTATTTATTATTATGATTAAACATTTACAGTTTTTAGAAAATTTGAATCAGTGACTGAATTGATAGCAGTATATATCTTAAGAGAAATGCAAATTATATTTCACTTGTAATATGATGCTTAATTACACTGCTTATCTTCCTTGAAACATTTCACAGTAATGTACATATAAAATGCAATGCCCACTAGAAAGGAAGATTGATCCGGGGAATACTGATGATATCCACTTTAATCATCTATCAAATACTACTAGAATGTGTAACATTAAGGAGCCACTTGCTCAATGTACCCCATCCCAACACAGACTGCTCATAATTAACTGGCATGACCTTGCAAGCACCACAAATGGTCTGTCAACTTATGTCTTTGTTAAGAACACAAAGGTAATTGTACATTGCTCTGCAAAGTGTTTGCAGCCACATCTAGCAGCTCAATGAGGGAGGAATAAATCACTTCAGGCTGGTTTCTGAAGTTGCACTGGAGTGACAGGATGCATTTTCATTTTTAGGACACTATTACTTAAGTATTATTTGGATAACAAATTGACCTAACTCAATTACCTTTAATGAGTTCCAGTGCATGTAAGTCATACTTCCCTGGGAAAAAAAAGAAAAAAGCCGATAGTTCTCCAGTTGTGAGAGCCAAGAAGGGATTGATTTTTTTGTCCTATCCACTGGCCTCCTGGCCTCTTACTTTTCCCTTTCTCGATAACGCTTCTTGACTGGGGCAGCTGTGATGGAGAGTCCTGTGTGCCTGGGGGTGAAAGGGCACCCTCCTTCTCTCTGCTGCTCAGCCCCTGATTAGTTGATGACCCTGAACAAATCACATCGCCTCTTGGAGCCCCACAATTTCTCCCTACAAATTAGAGGCAATAACGCTTTTCTACACTGACTGGTAGACAAGAAGTCCGCATTTTGTTAGCAAGGAGCTCTTCATGCAGTAACAGAGGAGCATCTGCATAAAATGGAGTATATCCTCCCCTCAATATCCATCTACAGCTGCTTCTCATGGTACAGAAGAAAGTATGTATGAAATGTCTGGGTGAAACAAAGGCTAAACCTAATGTGTTTATAGAGAAGTATTAGAAGAAAGGAGGGTGCCTCTTTTTTTTCCAGCACTGTGCAGACTAGTCTACAATGGTTCGGACTGGCGAAAATAAAGTCTGTAGTAACTATATTGTTGGGTTACGTGTACATTCTGTATCTCTCAGATAAGAGAGGCACGCCTTTATGTCATTCATGTCTCTAATATGCATACAAATTATACTACAGGTTTTTCTTTTTCACTTTATCCTCGTACTTCACAAGCTTGTTTGAAGTGCTTTTCTCCTTTGAGAAAAATGTAAGCTTATTTCACTAGATGGCCATGTACATTATTGACAGGTGTTGAAAGTGCAATTCACCCACCAAGTAGGCTCCTGCATATCTCTAGTGAAGACTTTTTACTATTGTCTGGCTCAGAAGTGATTCTGGTTTGTATCCTTTCATCCACTGCACTGGGACAAAGATGACAACGGATTTAGTGTGTAAAGTGTTGGTTTTCCACCTCTGGGACTATGGCTCACATCCAACTTGACCCTCTTATGTGCAATCACTGAAACAGATGGAGATGAGGCTTGGGTGGGCATGAATCTGAACAGTTACAAGGATGGCTTGTAGCAATTTGAACTCACTAGACAGAGAAGACAAAATATACTTGAGTAATGAAAACTGCATTGAGCACATTTTTCTGGGGAACACCAGTATGTGCACAGGAAAGAGGAAGGAGTAAAAACATATTCCAAAAACTTGGGAAATGGGCTGGCACAGGTTTTCAGAGGAACATGGAGTGATGAGTAGGTAACAGGGCTTCCTGCCCTGCATTACAACAACCAAAATCAAAAAGGATTGTACTGAGTCTACGTACGCTTTGCTGTGTGTCGCTTCTGATGACCACAGGACAGAGATCTGATTAATAAAACTTAAAGGAACTTGAAATAGGGAAAAAGGAGTTCAGAACTGAGCTACTGAGTGAAGGGAGGAAAAAAAAGCATCTTTGATATACTTGGGGCTCTCAGAGCAGCTGCTATTTTTCTCCCTGAAAGTTAGCTTTTTGGGAATGTTCAAAGCCTGAACATTAATGGCTTTGATAAACAGGGTTATCCTTGGATATGTAGAATTATCGCTATTTACTCCACAACTCATCTACCAGTTCCTTATGATCTTTCATGGGTTTTAGTCAAAAGTAAAGTGGTCCAATCTGTGTAGTTAATTTTTTTCCTAGTTTCTTTTTGTAGGCCCACTAGGGAGACTTCTGCAAGTCATCTTTAAAACTGTAAGATGAAGTTCTGTGAGCTTTAAAGAGTACAGCTGAGCTTATAAAGGAAGGGGAGGAGGGGTTAATTTTGTTTGCTTTAAATACCTTCAAATATTTGCCGCCTGCCCCAGGTAGTATTTTGGGTTTCATTTAGAGTTGTGGGGTTGTTGTTTGTTTCATTTTCTTTTTTTGCCACAGATAGGTTTTTTATTTCCTACCGCAGCCCCAAACCACCACAACTGACTTACTCAGTTTTCAGCTTTTTGGACCTTAATTGCTGGTGTTAACAATTCACTTTTTTTTTATCCCATATCTGTATTTTTCTCTTAATCTTTGAATTGTGTTTTTAATGCTGGCATAATTAGATCAGTAGCTACCAGGTGTGATAAGTTGAAACAGCCATTCAATCAAGCTGAAAAAACCTAGCTTGGACAGTGTGGGGTGTTATGATTGGGGGGAGGGTTTGTTCTTTGGGGGTTTTTTCGTTGGTTGGTTGGTTGGGTTTTTTCCCCAGATATTTTTCAGATGCACCTGAAGGATAGTATTTGGGTTTTTAATGGTAACTCCTGAGCCTTCTCATGCAGCTGGGGAGCTGGCAGTCTGGCAAAGGTCTCCCATATGAGGACGTGGTTGAGTTCTTGCACTGGCCAACCCAGACAGCGGTGCAGATCCATAGGCATGGTTATGTGCCCTTACTAGTAGCTTACAGTTTGTGATGAGAGAGCACTTTGGAAACAGATGGGGAAGAGGATTGGGGCCATCAGTGGTGGAAAATCAAAAACAAAAAGCCTTCTTTCTGAAGGGCTGTGACATGTAGTAGTCCACAAATTATGGTTTATTTGAGTTATAAAATACATGTAAGAGAACAAGTTATTAGACATTAACCCTCAAGATAGTAACTATCAAGTAAGATAAACAGAAGAAAATATATGAATGAACTTTAATTTACTTTTTTAACATAAGATAGTAACCTTACTTACAACAGAATTTTGTGACAACTAATTCACCTAAACTTATAAAGACTCAAATTTCAGAAGAGCCTAATGCAGTCAGGTGCTTAAAAAAATTGATTTAACTGACTTAAAAGAATCCCTTAAAATCCTTTTGTTAATCCCAGGTTAAAATGTGTTGTCACCTATTTGAATCTGTCAGTTTTTCCTTTATTTTTATACAGAAAATGTCTAAGCTTAAAACCACCTGCCTAAACAGCTGAAAAATTCCAAATCAGAATAGATTTGGATAGAGCTATAGAATAAATTTTGTTTATTCTATTTATTTGTGTACAGCCAGATTTTCTTATATGTTGGTTTATATGGCTTTACATCTGTAGGACCACTTTGAGAAATTCATAAGCACTGTCCCGAAGAGCACTAGTTTGATCATTAAAATCAATAGTCTACAACTTAACATCTTTTAAGATATGTTTTGTTTCCCTCTGACCCCCACTCGTATCTGAAAGCAAGTAAAGTTTTCTGAAAATCATTCAAATTGTTCTTAGTTAAGAGAAAACAAACAAACAAATGAGCACACTGCAAGCAATCTGGTGCAATTAATATGAGAGCTGTCAGGGGGGTATATTGTAATAAGATGAACTGACAATGCTGTTCAAGGGCTAAACTTAAAGTTTCCACTCCAAGGAGGTAAATGACATTTACACTAACTATAACTTCCTTTTCAATGACAGCTTTCTTTTGGGAAAGATGAATTTATTTTGGGTTTTGGGTAGACAAGGAAAAAAACCTGTTCTTTTCCTTGAAGGTGCTGACTTTAAATTATGATGGCTGAAACATTAGGGAAAAATAGAAAGCTCACAACAAACACCAAGCAGCTGCTTCTGCTGTATATTTAATATGTACAGCTCTATTAGATTGGTTTATTAATACATCTGCGGGTATCTTGCAACACGGGCCAGATGGCTCAGGAGACAGATAATGGCATAAAAAGGGTTGTAAGTAGCAATCTATTGCAGGTCAGAAATAGCCAAATGATGTTACCTTCTGATGACTATTCAATAACCAGCATGAATGTCTCTGAAGAGGAGGTCTCACTGCAGCGCCCGGTCCTGTACCACCAAAAACTGCAGTGAGTATTTGTCTCATATAAGCAGAAAAAACAAAATGTGTAGAAGTGGTGACAGGTAATTAGGCAAGTGCTGTCTACACATTAGTGATGATGCTCCTTGGTAGGATGCTGCAGGATGTTTGTTTTATTTTGGGGAGTAACAAGAGACCAACCTCAGCAGGTGACTCTGTAGGTGGGAGGAAATTGGTGTCCACAGCTGGTTCCTGGGCTCTGAAACATGTACACAGAGGGTTTCCAAAATCAGCATCAAGGGCTACCCTGGAAACCTGCCAAGGGACTGCAGCCTACACTGATTCGTATACACAGTAATATAGTAGGCTGTGTTTTTAAATTTACGTGACTGACTTTATGGTTCTGAATTGCATATTGAAGTACATTCTTAAGGAAACCATTTTATCTGGGTTTTCTGAAAACCTAAGCAACAAATATCAGGAAAAAATAAGTGCCAGGCTTTGTGCTTGTTTCTCTACTTTTATCTTCTAAAAGTTTAAAAGTAGTTTGTTGTTTTGAATTTATGAGCTATGGAAACTGGTATTATCAGGTGACAGCAGGCAAAAATTTGAGAAGTTATGGTACCGCAGTCTTAATAAAGCTGGTATAAAATAAGTTATACAGATCCAATACAAACATGATCCTGCTTTCTCTGTTTGATGGGGCCATAAAGCATCACAGTGAGATTCATCATATGACCAAACCTGCAAAAACTCAATTTAATGGTCAGAGCATGCTGTAGGTGTATTTGCCCAGAAACCCTACCTGTGTGTGGATACTACCTTGTCACTCAGGGTAACATGACATAGTCGTAATACAATATACACTGTGCGTCAGATCCCTTGCATCACTCCTGGTTACAAGCATCAAAAGTAGAATTAATGGGTCCTGTCTCAGACCTCAGGAAGGCAGTCTTTTGCCTTTAATCCTTTGAACTGCTTTTGGAATTAAAGGAGTGATACTACCTGTATTGTAGGGCTGCACTTGAAAACCTTTTCTGATGTTAGCTAGCCCAGGTGTACCACATAACTCAGGGGACAAGTGGTGCATATATGTGTGTGCGCGTGTGTGTAAAGAGTATTAACCTCAGCAAAAATACAGACTATACATGGCTTTGCACCCAGACAAAAAGGGATGTTGCTGCCCAAATCTGCCCCACTGTAAGTCTGGGGATGTGCTTGGAAAAGCTGTTGAGGGTGGTCTAGGGAGGTACCTGTGACACCAAGATAAACATTTCTCTGATATCTCTGTCTCTTGTAACACTCTAAAGTTATTTGTACCTTGCAGCTCAGTTTGTAATAAATCACTCTGATGGCTATTTAGTAGAACAGTGGCCTGTTGCTGTACTTCAAATTCAAATAATCCCCCAGTGTCCCTGCTTTTCAGGGCATCTGTTGAAACTTAAACTCGTCATCCCCAGATGATAATGGATATGGCTGTCAAAATAAACACAGCATCCCTTTCAATTAATTATTATTTTGGGATTTATCCACATGCTGGTTCTTGGTGTGTTTTTTCATTATTATTTGTTTGGAGTTTTTTTTGTTAAGCTCTTCTTCATGTTTTGTTGTTGCCTGTGGATTACAGTAAAGATAGGAAATCCTGAGATTTCAAACAGGAGCAGGGACAAAGTAAATTTTCTGGTTTCTGAGTAAATTCAAAATCAAAAGGAAAAGAATGAACAGCCACAGCTATACGTGTCTAATTTTTGAGAAAGAGTCTGTAAAAGCACATCAGCTTTGCAGTGTGAAAGCATAGGAAGTATTTGTTTGTGCCAGTGTGTGTGTGTCAGCTGCTGTTCACTCGTGAAGCCAGTGATGTTAAAACATAGAAATAAAGGCCAGATCCTTAACTCATTTAAACAGATTCACCTCTGTGGCTTCCTCAGACCTGTAGCAGCTTACATTTGCTGAGTACTTCACTCAATATGATAAGTCCAAATATCTATAAAAATAAAACTTGTAGAAATAGTAAATAAAAATTAAGACCTAAGTTACATAATGAATTTAAAATCTTCATTATTCCATGGAATAAGGTAATTTGACATGAAAATACAAATTTATTACTATGGATGAAAAGGGTGGTTATTAAACTTATTGTTAATATGACCGGACAGTAAGAACTATTCAGTGAAACATGAGATGAAGGACTTGGGGAGGTAAAAGCAGTTATTTCAAGTCTAAAATGGCATCCTGTAAGAATTCAGGTGGAAGAATGTTGTGGTTTAANACATCAATGTGTTATTGGCATTGTTCTCGTCCTAAATCCAAAACACAGCAACTATACCAGCTGCTAGGAAGAAAATGAACTCTATTCCAGCTGAAACCAGGACAAAGAATTAGATTTGCAGTGTTAAATCTGAATCCAACAAGAACTTGTTTCCACTATCCAGTGGCTTTTAACTTGATCTGCTCAAGCAGATAAGTAATTTTCATATCTAAACATAAATGTTTTATTTATTTAACATGCTTTCAGGCTGTCAGAAGTGTTAGAGTTAGATGTGAAAGAACACCTACCATAGATAAAATAAGAGAAAGCAGAACAAGAAGGTCTTGGGCTAAAATTGAGTATATTTGCCTTTACAAGGTAAGGATCTAATCAAATGCTTTACTAGCAAAAGAATATATACAGCTTAAGTCAATCATAAATTCATTTCATAATTGCTGCAGCTATCCTTCCTTTAGACAGCTTCCTTTAGCTGTCCTACCTATAAAGAGTGCTGTAGCTGCCTGTTTAATGTCCTGTGGCTGGTTGTAGATGGTCATTTTTTTTCTCATCTGGTAGCTCCTTTGGGCATGTACTTCAGTTTCCCTTGACTGTTTTTAAGAAAATGTCCTTTAACTTTTCATCTCTCTCCTCTCTCTTGGCATCACTTATCTTCATCACACATCTCTCTTAATCTGCCCCCAAATTCACTCTTGCTATGTATGTCCTCACTGTTCACACATGGTAATGCTTCATTCTTCCACTGATGTGTTACTCAGTCACTTTTAATGCATGGGAGGAAAAAAGGCTTTTCACGCTGCCCACTGTCAAGTGCATTAAGGGACTGTATTCATGGCAGAAAGTAAAAACTATGTCTGGGGGCAATTAAATGCACTAGTGAAGCAGAGGCGTTTCCTGACTGCAGGGTCCACATGAGCATAATCCTTCCAAGAGCTGAGAAATTCTCATCCTTCGCTGGAGCCACGGGGAGCTGAAAGGCTCTGAACAGTTTGTAGGGAGCACATCATGAAATTTGTGGAAAAGCCAAAGAATATTTCATAAGGATGACTTTATGAAACGTTACTCTTGCCTTGCAGGGGCCTGCAGGTTTTATGGTGCTGCCTTGTTCAATGCAACACTGTTGTCTTCCTATGTTGACAACATAGGAAGAGCCTTGGCAAAGCATTAGTTAAGAACATAAAAATGGAAAACACTCTAGTGAGACCTAAATTTTGCTGATTTCTCTGATGTCATGCTACAGCAATCGTACTGCTCTATTCTTCAGTCATGAATAACCAAACCATATGACACATAACCATGGCAGTAAGAGTGCTAGAAATGCAGTGCTAATAATCTTTCCCCTTCTTTTGGTACACGAGTTGAGGTGATTAGTTGTTATGCAAATAGCTAGAATCCCATCTCAAAGTGTGATTTTGTAGTCTGAATTTGTTAATAAGCTAATTGGTGTGCATATTAAAAAGGATTCTCAAGGTATTTACACATGTACAATAGATGATTTTCAATCTTTTATCAACTTGGTTGCAATAAAGAAAATCAATTAAATGAAATAAAATGCCATGTTCGGTACTAGGGATTAGTGCTTACAGAGATTTCATTGCAATAAAAATTTTCTAAGAAGAAAAGCCTAAACTGATAGACTTAGGGGATTTTTTTTTGTCTTAACTAACTGGCTTATATATTTTCAGATGTGTTTCAGTTAATTTAAACGTTCCACTTGTGTGTTCCTCTCCCCATCTACTACTGTGTTCAGCAAACAAGAAATTCATGTGCTAACCCAGAACAAAATAGTAATCCTTTAAATTACATTGAAGTCTTGAAAATGTAGAGAGGTAAATATGTGAGAGATTTCAATGATATGCAGCATGCTTCTAGTAAATGTGGACCAAGTGCAACAGAATTGGTTCAAAACTAACTCCAAATCAGTAAAATCCTGTTCCATCTTCCTTCCAAAAACTTGCTTAGGTTATCCCACGTGAATGAAATGAAGCTGAAACACTATCTTCATCAAAAAATAACCCCATTCTGCTTTCTTCATGCCTCTCTCCCTCAATATACCTTGCTGACTAACAGCGGACAAATAGAGTGTTCAGTGTATTTCTGCACTCAGAAAGTTAAATCTCATGATACACTCAATAATCTTAATGGTAATGAATGTTCCCTTCTGGGGAGGTTCTCCTTGGAGGAGCCCAAAGGTGCTGTGCCACTGTATTTTTCCAGTGGTCAGAAAAACATTTTCTTAGCATAGTTCCTCTATTCCCACTCATTCAGCCATCCACACTGGACAGAGAGATATCCCACGTTAGTATCCTTCATATATACAGGGAGGGTTCACACCTAATGTACACAGACACAGATGTCAGAGCTGTCTACTAACTTTAGCACCGAGTTTGACCTGAAACTGCAAAAACTGTTTAAACAAAATGGTCCTCCAAGAAAACAGTTAATAAGATACTTCAGAAGGATAAATATGCTGCTGGTTTACAAAAAGACTGCAAAAGTTCTGCTGAATGAGAGGGTAGATGATACTTAGAAAGAAAGATTTGGTAACTAATTTGCTGCTAAATCGTCCCAGATGACCTTACATATTGATTTAGTTCTCCAGTCAAGCCTCACTGAAGATTGTAGCTGCATTTCTGGATGCTTTCCATAAGAGTGTGTGTGAGTGTGCATGCATGTGTGAGTGTATGGACCTGCAAGGCCACACTCAGTGAAGGTCCACGAAGCTTTTTTTTTTTTCTTTAGTGAAATGGTGCAGCGGCATGAAGGAACGTGCAGGTGAAGGTCCATGCTGGAGCAGCCTACTGATATTTAATTATTTAATTTATTTTATTATTTATATACCTTGGTAAGTTTGGTTCAACAGTTTCAAGAGTGGATTAAGCTGCTCTGTTGATTTAACATGCGACATCTTATCTATGTTGAAATATTCAAGCAAGGTAAGCTAATAGCAATATTAAACTCAAAAGAGTCAGCATTCTTTTAAAATGTCTTGGGGGCATAATAGCCAATCTCCACTGAAGACAATAGGAGTTTTATTACTCATTCCTCTGGATTTGGGATTCAAATACATATATTTCATTTTATTATATTAATTTTATTAAAACACACACACACATATATATACACACATTCAGAATCCACAGAATGAGGCTGGATTAACCATCCCAGATGATCAAAGAGTTGCATTTCTAGGAGATGATTCCATGCCTGATTAATTCCTATTCAGTATAGTTTATATATATAATATTCAGGTTATAATTATACTGGAGGAAAGAATAGTGAAACATAGTGATTGTATTGAGGTTGAACAATTATAATACAACTAACTACACTGTTTAAATATTAATTTTTATGAAACACATTCATTATGCTCTTCATCTGGTAAGTTGCTCTCACTTAAGACTCATTCCAGTGTTCAATCTCTGATAGAACATTGAAAAAAATCATAAAATATTTAAATGCTCTCATTATGTTTTGGGCAGCTTGTATTGACAGTGTATCCCACACTTCACTTACAACAAAGCTTACAATTTTTGCTACTTAGAGATAGCTGCAGCTCCTCTGAAGCAGAATTTATTTGCTACTAAGGGTTAAAATGGGAATTGCTGGGAGAGCACAGACTGAAAACTAAAAGGCCCTTGACTAGCCTAACATTTTAGAGACTTGCATTGAACCATTATTTTAAGTTATAGGCTAGATAACAACATTTAGACACACTGCATGGCATCGCTACAACACCATCCAGTATAATATGCAACACCAGCATAAAAAAGGCAAGAAATAGGAACCTTATACCTTAAGGCTTTTTAATCTCTTAGATTGCATTTTGTTCTGTCTTGTTCAGTGCAGCTTCCAGCAATTACTGTAAAACCTAACAGGTACATCTGTAATTTCATGCACTTGCTAAAACACTTATTGTTGAATGTGTGACTTTGTCTTAGACTGACTTACAGTGCTAACATTATTTTTGCTAGGTACCTGTCTTAGACATCCACCTCCCTAGATTAAAGCTTCCTTTCAGAAGGGAGAGTATCAGGCTGTGATATCTGGATCACTTTTGTCTTTGTGCTGAAATCCTTTCTATAAGAAAAACACATTATTTGAAGACAAACTGAAAAAAATATATGTACATTATTGGACAGAGGCTAGCCACGGGAGCTCTGAGGCTTCCTTTTGCATAAGGCCTTCAAATCTGAATTCTTATCTGAATATTTTGAGGAAGTCTGAGCTTTTCCAGGCCACATCTGCCTCCGTATTCTCTGTAAAGTCTGCCAGAAATAGTCTGAATACAGGGGAGAACCGCAATCACCAGCCACCCTCCACAGCTGCTGAAGACATTGGTCTCAGCTAAAACCCACCAGCACAGCCTTTAACGTCATACTGGTTTGGATGTGATGCTGAGAGCTAGCAGGCCTGCAGGAGTGTGGAGGGGGCTGTGGCTCTGCGCCCACCACCTTGCAGTGCCCAAGGCTGTGGGCAGTGCTGGCTCCCCCTCGAGCCCCAAGCTTCAGGAGGGTGGCTGTTGCCCACTGGCTTCCACCTGACACAACCTCCCTCCTCTGAGCATCTCATGCACACAGCTCCTGGTAGTTCACAACTCTCACAGCCCCTCCAGCCTGCAACGTCCCTGCAGTTGTCACTGCAAACTTATCTTCCAGATGCATCCTCGGGCCCTGTCTAATATCTTAAGGCACAGATGGGGAGTTTCAACACTTTTTCTCTGGATTTATAATGAGCAGAAAAGTTGTAAATGAGTATAAGATGTATAATGAATTTGACTTAATTCTGACTGCTTTCTGCATGTCACACATCTGGGATATAGGCTTTTCAGGGTGGGGTGTTGTATTTTTGCCAGTGTTTGCATAATGCTTTGGCCAACAGTGCCTTATTGACCTGAAGGTCTAGATACAGCTGCAATGTAAATATAAATAATAGCATAAGCCTCTGAGAACATAAGAAGCTGTTTGCCAGCAAGGAATGGTCACAGCTGCTTTAGCTGCATGAACTATTTATGCACAGTGCCAGATAAATAGAGATGAAGGAGCCACTCAGCTTTTGGTGGCCATGGGGATTTTAGTGATAGGAAAAACTTTGTTGACTGAAGCTTTCTACTCAGAATTTCTTAATGATGCTTTAGGAGCCATTTTAACATAGGTGAACTTAATATCTTCTCTGTCACTATTCAAATGACAGACAGGGAAAGGATGCTCATTCTAAAGTGATGGAAGATAAGAGATGAGATAGAGATTGTAGAGTACCAAATGCAACATGATGTCAGACCCTTCCTGGGGCTCGAAAGAATTATCGTAATACAAATAACAAGAATACTATGCTGAATATCACTGTGTGAGGTGATATTGACTATTTCCCAGAAAAAGCTGTTGCAAATAACCTCATAGCATGGGGGATAAGTAGAGTAAAATATGATGGGACCCTACTATCTGACATAACTGTAGCAGGATGAGGGAGCAGAGTAGGACCAGGCGGGCAGAGGGTTGCCTCCATTTTGGGATCATGCTGTCCACTGAAACTGAAACATGCCAGGATTTGCTGGAAGGGAGAAAGGATCAGCGCGGTGGTGAGGGAATATTTGATTAGTAGATATTTGCACTGGAGTGTGATGACGAACCATAACTCATTAGTTTGGCCTGAGACAGAGGGTTGTTGTTTTTTTTTTCTTTCAGATATATTGTCAGGTGTTTTTTGCAAGATGCCCTGGTGACTTTTTTTCTTTACACACATTACTCGTAAATGGAAGAGTATTGCTAATTAAGTGTACCTTAAAAGCCGACTAGTGAACCCCCTAAATTCTAGATTGATGCACATGGTATCATTTTAATAGGGAGTCTTAGGTGTTTCTACCCAGCCTTTGTGCCAACAACTGCATCTGACTGAATGGTTATTATAATAATCCATTCCCTGCTTGATGCTTTTGCAACACTGACTTATTCAGTAGCAATCACGAAGGATTATTCAAAGCACAGGCCATTGGGCAGGATGAAGAACAATGCCTTCACAAATGCAGGGTAATCAATGATTTCTATTTTCTGAGCAAGACTACTTTCAATTGTACTGCAGACAGAACTCCCTCTGGTTGAATAAGTTGCTGAAGTGGAAAATTTTATTTAGCAGCATTTGGTAAGAGTCTCGCAAGTCTCCACTGAGTCATTAGGAGTGGTACAAAAAGTCTGTTTTAGCTGAGAGTTAAATTCTGGCTCCTTCCTGGGTGAATATTGTTGCAAGAGGTTGCAGTAACCATGCAGCCTTCCTCCTCATCCACACAGAGGAGCCACATGAGTCCTTGGTCATGGGCTTCTGTGGAAAATTGCCTAGGTTTCTAAAACTCCCCAGCTGTAGCTCCAAACTAAACTGGGATGCTTGAATTCGATGGAACTTGGTTTTATTCTCTTACATCAGTGTTTACCAGAAGCCCCTAGACTTACTTCACTGATTATCAGCAAGATAAAGTTTACGCCTTAAACATTGTTTCATAAGGGCCAGGTTGACCAGAGATCCAGGAAGCTACAGAAGGCTAATATCAATTTTACCTATACTTCTTCATTTATTGCTCCAATACCATGAATATTACACATATACATCAAGAGCAAAAGGTTGCGGGATGATGTTCTGTCATGCTTCCTACAGCTTCTCTGAGGTATTTCCTAACAAGCTAATTTTTGTCAGAAAATGCCAACTGATCAGTGTGTTCCAAATTTGACCTCACCCTGCCCAAACAGGTGCATAGCACAAGCATTTCCTTGGGAAATAGGAAACTAATTTCCAAGTTCTCTTACTACTTGATTGAGCCTAAGCTTTCAAGGCCAGCCTCCCGCCTGAATACTCTTCTATGACGAGGGGGCAGGTCTCTTCTTTTGGGGATGTTCTGCTCTGTATAAAATAATTGTTATTTATCTGCCTTGGTGCAAACTTGTGCTGATCCAAACCACTGGGCCATACTAAAGTTACTAGGCAGTCTATCCTTCTCTCTGATTCTTCTTTCACTCACATTTGGGAGCGGGGGTAGAGAAAGATATTACTGTGAAATACTTTGATTGTATCTTGACATAGAAGGGGAGAAAAACATCTAATAAAGTACAGGTGGGAAGGGAAAAGAATTTCTGAGAAACTGTATTTCCAGTACGTATTTCACTTGGTTATCTTAGAGTTGTCTGGGTGAATGAATACGTACACTTTCTGGTCAAATTAGAAATCTATGACTAATCTGTTGTTAACATTTTTATAACATTTCTGGAGATATAGCATCATTGGAAAGTTGAGTAAATGCGTACTACAGTTTTACATCCACTCAACTGTGATGGCCCCTTTCTGGAGTCTGGCACAAGAAAGGGAGAGAAGCAAGATAACTTTGTCCTTTCTTCTCTTCCCTCAATGTCACACTGTGCATTAGCTGACGCAGGCTGGGTCCACAATCCCCATCCTGCACTCCTCTGAGATACCAAGGCGCTTGCACTAGCCCCCAAGGCCAGAAGACAAACGAGAGCACCTCGGGAGGAACCTGCCTGAGTAATAGCGGTGCCAGCTGGAAAGGTTAAAGGCCACCTACCATTTGCACAACAGTAGGTTAGCATCACTGGCCTCCCTCAGAGCACAGACACCAAAAAAAAAGAAAAGATGACACTTTTAGCCTATTATTTGGAGTTACCAGAATGCTTTCATTGAAGCAGAGCAAGCTATGCCAGTTAAAAACATTATTAACTGTTTGTCTGCATGGGGGACATCTGGACAGCATACCATCCTCTCATGAAGGGATACCCGATCTAGCCCTTTCTGAGATAGTTCAAGTACTGCAAGTAATATAACCAGACTAGCGTGGCACTCTGCCCAGACTAATTTATCAGTCTTTTCAAAGGCAGGAAGTCTGACAGGTCTGCTTTATTCAGTGCCTCAGTTGTCACTAATGAGCACTGTGTAACTAGAGCCTCTGAACAGCACAATAATCAATTTAAAACAGTTCTTGCAAGAACTCCTTGAAGTTGAGTTCTCAGCCCTGTTAATGATGCAAGATGAGAGTCTATCTATGTAGACTGGCTGTCTAGAGTAAGCTTGCATGAAAACTACAGAAGCACAACACAAGGTAGAAAACACATCTCTATGGCTGGAAACATACACCCCAGCATCAGCTTCTGAGAGTTGTTTCAGAAATACCAGGGTTGGCCCACCTGTGCACCTACTAAAAGTCAAAACTAAGACATCAAGGACTGGGGACGGTGCTCAACTTGTGCTTGAAAAATCCCACCTGCAGTCTGTAATGACCCTGTTTCAGCTATTACTGCATTTTACATTCTTCAGCGTGCTGTTAAGTCAGGCCATCAGTGAGAGGGCAGCAGAGATGTTAAGCCTCACTGTCTGGTCCTGGCTCTTTGCTTTGACATTTTTATCAGTTTTTCACTTCTTTTGCCTGTTTAATTTATTTCATTTTCCAAAGCCATCAGCTGTCTACTAAAGTTATTTTCTTTCCAGACGTTATTACTTTTTTTATTTTGAAATGTTATTGACAGGTATGATGCAGGCAAACTGATACCTAATGCAATAATAAATTACATACAGCTGAATCCCAGTTTCCTGATATAATCATATTAGAAGAAAGTATTCTGTTATACACATGAGACCCTAATGAAGTCAACACAGCTGCTCATGTGTAAAAACAGCAGAATTTGATCCACTGAGTTCAGCCGGTTCTGGCAGCTTTCCAGATTTTCTGAACTGAACTATTCTCATTTCAGACATCACGGTCGCCAGTAGGAGCCAGTAACATTCAACATCAAAGCAGCACTTCCCAGAGATAGTCCTCTCTAGAGCTGATTAAAATAACATAACCTCCAGAAATATAATATCAACAACTTTATTTACATTCATTGCTTGAGGGGATATTAGTTTTATTGTGCATTATATTGTAACATTCAAAATAATATTTATCATAGCCTGAACCAACTCTTTGCTCAGAGCCATTTGTAAAAGTCAATGAAAACATGAATTAATCTACCACCTCTATTCTAATGGTTCAGAAATGTGTATCTCCATTCCTGAGCTGTCATTCCTCTAAGCTGCAATTTTAGTGTATCCCCCTGACCCCACTTTTTTTCTAGTTTTCATCTCAAACTCAGAAAGAACAAATTGGAATACTTAATCTTTCTCTTCAAGCTCCGCTATGCCCTTTCCAGAAGATAGTGACTGATACTCTCCTCCTTGCTCCCACGCTCTTTTCCATTCTGGCCTCTCCATGCACAGCATCCAGGCTATGTCTTCTTCAGAGAAGTGTTTAGGAATTTTTTTGTCCCTAAACCACAATAGCAGCTCTAAGATACAATCGGTTTTGCTTCTCTAAATGTCTAATGATCTCATCTGCTCTGATCACTTCACATCTCAAGTGCTACAGGATTCTTTTCACTGGTTTTGGTAAAGAATTTCTTACATGGGCAGCATCTTCCTGAAAATAACATCTCCCTTGCCTGAGGTTACTTCATTAACTTCTTTCACATCTATCCTCAGATAGGAAAATATACATTTATTTTTCCATGATTCCACAAAATTGTTTAGTCTATTAATGTGGTATGATTCTTGTCATCATTTTGGCCATGCATTCTTTGCAGGTTCCTACCTTTTTATGTTACCTGTACATTGTATCTTGAAATTTATTTTGACTCAATTCAATAGGATAGAGTGTTTTTGTGATGCACTCATACAGTCCCTAGGCTGAAGTGTTTCTAATAACAAGGATTTATAAGCACTGCACAAGTTGTCAACAGTATCTTTAATTTATATAGAAGGAATAGCAACTATAATTCCAGTGGGTTTTTTACCGCATACATATTCTTATGCTTGTCACTGCTAAAATTCATATCTAGAATGTGGAGCTGCTGAATGGTGTGAGATACTGGAAATGCAGGATGATGAGATAACCTGTGGAAATTATTTAAAAAAAAAAAAAAAAAAGAATAATCATTATACTATGACTTAACTAAAAACAAGAAACAAATTATTAGTGATGTTACAGCTTCCACTATTTTCTTCCACATTTTCATAATACTTGGCAACCAAAAAAGATGAAACCAATGATAAATTCCACTAAAGTTAGATATTTTGTCTCTAACAAAAGGTAGTGGTCTTGTCATTACAAAAGCTAAGTTTCCTGTGACAGAATAGGGAACGAGGGGGAGTGGTTTTGTCCAAGGTATGCATTGAGTCTGAATTGCATAGTAAATTCAACAATAGTATAAGATGGAAAAATATATCACCACCACTACTATTTGCTGAAACGCACATGGGTTCAGTACTTCAAAACGTGTAACTCATTCCCACTACCCCTGAAACACATGCCAGCAGATAACTGCTTTTGGAACCAATACTTTGGCCTTACAGAAGACCATATTAAAATGTACTTTATTTTGTAGGTCTTTCTCAGAATCCTTTTCCTGCCAATATGTAAATAAGATGCTAATCGAGAGGTGTGCAGGGAAAACATATTCTGACACGTTGGCGCATAGCATTTTCAAGCAATACACAGCACATTTATCATTATGTTAATGTGAGATCCCAAAGGCAGCATTGCCTTTAAGGCATACTTGAGCATGCCAAAGTTTTCCCTTTCGTAAGAGGCAAAAAAGAAGATAGATTTGTCATTCATGAAAATGTGAAGATTTCCCGAGTTATGCACAGCAGTCAGAAACCCTAGAATAAAATAATATTTTGCTTTTGTGCAGTGATATCTTTTTCATTTGCAAACCATGAGCAGTTTATTTTCCACATTATTTTCTCCCTTTTAGAGATAGATTAACTGAGGCAGCCTTTTTTAAACAATGCTGGTTGGAGTCCCATGCACTTGGGCTGCTATTGGTGTTCAACACCAGTGGTTTCTTCTTCCTTTTCTTTTGTAACATACCTGAAAAGATTGTCTAGATAAATAGGCAAACAAACAACAGTCAAAGAACAGGAGATCAGAGAGAGCTCCTAAAATGTTTGCACAAGCCACTTGCTCAAGGACACATAAGTCAGTGCAAGGGCTGGGAAAATATTTGTGACTCCTATTTCTCAGCTCATTCCAACCTTCATGTCAGATAATACTCCAAAAGCTTAAAAGATGTTCCAAACGTTGTATGAATCTTCTTTGACAAGAGATGCAAATCTCGAGGATATGGCTTATGGTAAGGTTCTAAAAATAGCTTTTTCCTGCAAGCTTTGGGTGGTGAGATTTAGCTATATTCCTGTAACAATAAACATCCCCAAACTTTCAGGTGTCCCAAGTTTAATTTGAAGATGTAGATGATAATGACTTAGCCTGTATCTCCTTATGTTTCTCCTTCTACTTCGTGTCAAAAAGCAAGACACGGAAATAACAATAAAAATAGACAAAATTTAAGTTTGCCTTAAGGAAACCCTTCTAATACAGAACTCAATGATTTGCTGGGTCACTGAATCCAGGTCCTTACTGCTGCAACTAAATGTACATAACATGCATAAATGCATAAATAATCATTTTAGCATCACTTAGCTTTCTTTTGTCTTTACTAGAAGACTGCTCCAGAAAATTAGTTGTCACTCATAAAACCTAAATCCCAGACATTTGCAAACTAATTTCTTCTTCAAACCATTCACAGCAAAAGGCAAATAAAACCCCTCCAATGAAGAACAAGCACTTTGTTCCTTTGCCTCCAGGGAGAAATTGCACATGACTTGTTCAGAGGATGTACTGGACGGAAGTGTGTGTTTGGTTTCTATTTTAACCAAAGCGCCCTGTACCTCTTCCGTACCAGGATACAGTTTGCTACTGTTATGAACCACTGCTCTGCCTTCTATTATGCTGCTTAGTGACAATGGGCTCAAGTATCAGAAAGATGTTCTGGATCATCATGGGCAATTACGTACCCATCTGGGCCTACTTACACATTTATGTGATTTTGCTGAGAACACACATGGTAGCAAAAACATGCCCATTAAGGGTTTTGGATGCCTTAAAAGAAAATCAAATTCTAAGTCAGTAAAAACATAAAAAGCATAAAAGTAGTCATATCTTTGTGTCTGTTCATTCCTTTAGTACCTGAATCTTAATGTGAATGTTTATAGTAGGCTTAATCATGGATCATTTAAATGCACAGAGATGAAGTAGGCAACTTTCCCCACAATGCAGAAAAACCGCACAAAACCAAAATGTTTCTGGTCAGCAGTGTTAAAATCTGGAAATGTTACTAGCTTTCATATGGTCCGGAAAGCTTTTTTACTTTATCTTATGTTACTTCACTTCGTTTTAATCTTATCTATTTGTGCATTTAGACAGTGATGGTTTAGAATGGCAAATTTGCCGCAGTTAACCAAGCAAGCAAAATCAGCATCTGAGGAATGCATCATTCACCAAGGAATTTGGCTTGTTTTTTTCTCTGTTGCCAGGATCCTTCAGTAAAATGGAATGTATTTATGAAACAGAGTCAAAACTACAACTGACCTGTTAAAGCCAAACAGAAAAGGGCACTCTGTTTTAAGAGGTTTATGAGGAATAATATAAGCATTGAGCAGTGGGAGACCTTAAAAAAAGTACAAATAGCCTGGCTAAGGAAGACAGAACTATCTATTAAAAAAAGCAACCACAAGTTAACAAGATAATTGAAAGCAGAAAATAAATGAAGAATTATTAGTTGGATAGAAAGCTCACTAACAAAACAACACAGTAACAGTGAATGACTTCCATTAGTTGTGCTCTTTAGTAAAATGAGGTAATTTATAACAGCACTGCTGCCCCAGAGCTAGTTTTGAGCCTTCACTTGCTATTGGCATTAATGTGCACAAGCTGAATAATCAGAATCTGTATTTCAGATGCTTCATAGTCTGTGCATTCAGTTCATTTACCTTCATGACAATCAGGTGAAGCAAACAATTATTTTCCCATTATCCATAATCCTCCTATTTACCAGCCTTTAAGCCAGTGAATTTTTATAAAATTAATTAAATAAGGCTATAAAAATAAATATAATATAATATATCAAAGTAAGTTTCTTGGGAAGGTAAAACATTATGAATAACTCTCCTAGACAGTACTTTCTTTGGAAGAATTGCAG
>VZTL01012990.1:752-11948 GCA_013400535.1 Scopus umbretta
AAAATTTTCAAGTGGCAATCTAGGCTGTGAAATACCTGCTGCCTTTCCAGTTCCACAGCTAGCTCTCTTAACAGAAACCTTCACAGAGAAGCAGAAAGCAAAAAGTGCAGCAAAAGAATTCAGATCAACAAGAAACAAACTTTCCCTAGGGAAGCCTTGCTTGGGAGATCTTTTTGGGTTTGGGTTTTTCTGGGGTTTTTTTTGGTTTGTTTTGTTTGGTTGGTTGGTTTTTTTTAACTAAATCTTCATGCTGTTGATGGTTTATGTTTAATAGACCTCATTATTAAGGTAAATAAGACCTTCCGGATCTCTTTAATTTAATAAGCAGTGTTTTTTATTCACCTGAATCCCTAAAGTAATGTGGCTTGTAACCTTACCTTTTGGAATTTGTTTTTTATACACACCAAGATGACTGATTTTTAGGCTAATAAAATATTATATACTTCAGAAAGAGGTGAGCAAATAGTAGAAAACCCAGAATTAATTTCTGTTAAGAAAACTTACCTGGAAGTAAGGGTATTTTTCAGAACTACAATCACTACAATCTTGAAATAGATTTCTGGAAATTTTTTTGCTCACATTAAGAACAATTGCTCATGTAAGTTAGGATCTCCTTCACTGCACAGGAAAGCTTCGGCAGCTGAATGATGCAATATTTGCCATAGTCTTTAGCCTTTACATATTCTATATTTCTTTCCAGGAATTCAATCTTATTAAGTGCCTTACATCATACACTTTATACAGAGTGTAACACATTTGTGACAATCATTGCAGGAATTTCAGCACCTTCATGAAAATAAAGAATGAAACAAGATTTCTCTGAACTGAAGACTGGTTTAACTTGATCTTTTCTTCCCCTTTCTACTCCCCAATCTGTTTCTTGTTTTAGAACTGGACTTTGGACTTCCTGGCACGAGGACCATCTTTGTTCTACCTCAGATAACGGATCAAGCTACTGCTAGGTGTTACTTGAAGTGCTGCTGTAATACCAAAATAATTGTTAATGATAGTTTTTAATTGGCAAATATGAAGAAGAGGCATTCTGTGCCAGATATACACTTCGTCTACTCTGATGTTCCACCTTTGATGGCTGTCAGTACCAGATACTTCACAGTACCCACCTTAACCCACTGGTCAACTACTAATAGCCTCATTTCTCCTGTAAGCTAGAGCTCAATTTAAAATGCCCTTTGTCTTATTAAAGTGAACAGAAACTGTTCTGATATGTCTCAGATTCCATACCTCAAGCCACTGATTCACTTGAGCATTAAACATTTAATAAGTTCTCCAGACTATGTTCATGATTACACTGTGTGCACATCTACAGCTATGTTTTCAGGGAGCTAGCTGACATCTCAGCTGCCTAATAAGGGCTTTCCAGCCACATAATGGAAGGACTGTCCTGCTTTTGGCAGGACTAGAGAAAATCCAGAGAACAAAGCTCATGAGAACCACGAAAGCTAAGTCTTTAGTTTGTTTCCCTCAAAAGGTTCACGTACTCCTGCACACAGAGCAGTGTTTTTGCCATACGCATATACATTTTCAAAACTTCACCTTGAAATAGAACTTGAAATCAATGCCCCCAAAGATATCCCCAAACACCTCATGAATCAGTGACATATGTTCCCATAGTGACATTACACTGCATTGACAATGGCTTTGTCCATGAGAGCGAATGACTAAGTCATATGTCAGCCCCCAACCTCGATGAGCTCAAGATAGTCAGGCCAGTCTAAGCTGGAAACAGCGTTCACAGAAATAATGCATTCTTTATAGCTCACAGCAGATTACCTCAGGGCCTTTGCCTTTAAAAAAATAAGCTGTGCTTCACTGACACCAATTGTCTCCTTTTGTAAAGCCAAGCTCCAGTAATGAAACATGAGGTTGATGTTCTACAAAAGCATGAAATAACTTAAATTGCAGTTGTTGGTCTCTCTGTCCCGCCCACTATGCAATCTTCACCTCTCCAGACCCCACACTGTCATTCGCATCACAAGTCAAATGGACCAGTTCGGAGTGCTGATCCATCTGAAACCAGAAAAATTGTTTTTTGAGGTCTTTATTCACTTTTGGCTGTTTAAGGTCACACAGATAACACTTCACCTTTTCACCTGAATTCCAATGGCAGCACCAGCATAAGGCCAGAAGCTTGTAGCAGCAGCCTTCACTTAAGGCTGGCTTACATTGTGACAGAATAACATCCTGATGCCTTCATCAGCACAGGAGCAGAGTTTGGTTCATTTTGAACTCAGACAGGACACAATAATGTCATTTTCTTATTAAAATATTTCAGTCAAATAAATTGTTAATGTACACCTCACAAAAAAACCCTGCTTCCCTACATGTAGCTGTACCTCAGTGATTGGTTAAGAAAAACTCCCTCTCATTGCAAAGTACAGATTGTAAAATGATTCTAGAACTTCCAGGTATATTGGAAATAAAGTTACAGTGCACCACAGACAGGCATTACTCCTGTTGTTCAAGACCAAAAAACCCCCAAACAAACAAACCCACACTGAAATCAAACACACAACCAAAAATCACACACATACTTTTTCAGAAGCCTTTCATAGGTTTCAAATCCCTGACAACTTATACCATGCCCATGACCTCACTCAGGACAGTCCATCAATGGTAAAGTGACACCATTCCAATGGCATCATGCATTTCCAGCTCCCTAACACATACAAACTGTAGACATTCAAGGGTACAATTATGTGAAAATTGCTCTAATGCTCCTCTGACAACACTCCAGCTTGAGAAGTCTCCCTAAGCAGGGAACAGTTGTGAGGGATTTACTTCTACTTCTTATCTCAGAAATAGCTCCCATTCCAAGCCAGCACTTCAAAAAGGTGACACACTAATGATTAGCTGAGGTCCAGTTTACATTTTCAAAATTACTGTATGCGAGCTTGAAAAAAAAAAACAAAATAAAAGAAAAATTTAAAAAATAATAATCGAGTCGTATTGTGAAACATTATGCTTTTAAAAAAATTGGAAGGCAAATAAGTAACCCAGAAAACTATCCTTGAGGACTCAACCATGCAAATTTGAGTCCAGATCTTCAGAGTGAAAAAAGGTTTCACTGCACAAAAACCTTCCCTGCACTTTGTACTTTCACTGAACCTTTCAGTAAGAGGCCAGACAATGCCCAGAGACAGGACATCTCTCCATGCACATTCAAAGAGAGCAGTGCATGTGTGGAATAAGAACAAGGGAAGTTGGTGGCCTCCTGAGCAAGAATTATCTGTATGGTACGGATAAACAATGGGCTCCTGACTCCTTTTCGGTTTGTTCAATATCTGTTATCAACAATTTGAATCAATCAATTTTTAAACTGGGAGCAAAAAATAAAACTGAAGTTAGATATTTCTGATGACAGTTTGTTTTTCTACACAGATGTACCAGATACTGAAATACTGTGTGTTTTGGAAACAAGATTATCCTCAACAGAAAAAGGTAAGATATTCAAGAAAGAAACAGAAGGAAATATTGCACTTATCTAAACTATGTCATTAACCTGGGAAACTACTTCAGTATAAACTTGTTCCAAGAGTTGAGTAATATCCCTGAGAAAACATACCTTTCTAATAGAAGAAGCAACTCAAGGATGATACTTGCTGGAAGAAAATTAAAATAAGGATCAGTTTTCCTACTGCAGCATTACCCGATCTGGGTTTTAGAAAAAATATTTCCTCCTGATATTGTATTTCTCACATGCTGTATATAGCATTATCCAGGGAAATGGGTAAGATACCAGTTAGCTGGAAGTCTATTTTGGTTGATAACAAAGTTTATGCTCTCCAGACTGTATAAAAATTGGGTAATGAGCTTGCAAGCTCTGTTCTGCTGCACTTCCATGAAAGGATCTTGGTCCCCTGGCACATGCCAAGTGTGGGAAGAGGCAGTTTCCTCCATACGTAACTGCATTTGGTGCTAGTGGGCCACATGACGGGGATATGCTGCTGGGACCATATGTTGAAGTTCAGAATAGACTCTTCAGAGCAGAGACATGCCAGGCACCTGAGGTCAGAATCATAGCACTGCAAAACAAAATGTTAAAGTCTCTGGCAGACCAAGACTTTTTTTTTTTTTTTTTTTTTTCCTTTTTAAAGCCCGTGATAAAACTTTCATAACAGATTCCACTGGTTCATCACAGTTATTCATTACCAGGTAAATAACAATTGATTTCAATGTCCCTGCACACATACTGACTCAATAAACCATTTCTCCCCTGATGAGCTACAGCTGTCTCCACGATAAATACCACCCAGTTTTAAAACTCCATTAGATCACATCTACTTCAGCATAACTACTGCAGTTTCTGTTTGGTGACATAAGTTAAGTCAATGGATGTCAGGAAGTGCTTTGCTTATGTAGCTAAATGTGCATGCTTTACTTCTCTCTATATTAGGTTTTATGGTCAATTTTAGTATCCATAATAATACTTAGAATTTATAGGACACTTCACATTTACAAACATTAACTAATTAAGAAATAAGAAGCGGGAGCTACCAGAGAAGAGCTAAGCCAAGCCAGCCTTTTCTCCTGTGGGCTGCATACCTAATGCTTGAAGCATAACATGCCTTTTCTGTTCCAGTCCAGTTTTCACCCTAAAATGCCTTAAGTGTCTCAGTCTCAGGTTGCAGAGAGCACTCTTCTTGATGCTTTCCACACCCACCCACACCTGGCAGCACCTCCCTTCCAGGCAGAAACAATCCCTTTATCTCTGCGAGGGAATAATATAAAACAAAAAAACCTGAGGACACCCTCCCCAAAGCAAAACCTCAAATCTCACTTTTTTTGCAACATTATAGGCAATCTCCTTCTATGTTTATTTACCCCTTCCTTTCCTCAGGAAATGCCATTCTAATCCCAAGATTCACACAGCTCATCTTCCTTGGCATCTTGTGCCCAGCTTTCCACCCAGCACACATTCTTGGGGTGACTCACCACCCAGCTGCCCCTACATTTTTTTAAAATATTTTTTTGAAACCTCTTTTCTTCCTTATTCCATCCATCAGCATTAGCCGCCCATACTTCTGCCTGCACACTCCACTTCCACTCTTTACTTCTCTTGAGCTTGAGAGCACTGATTTCATCAAATTGGGCATAGTTACATTTAGTGGCTCAGTATCCACAAAGGACAGGCTCCAGCCATTTGAAATCTCCATTTAAGCTCCCTGCTGAGCTTGCAGGCTTTCAGAAACAAGGATGCACTGAAACTTAGATGGACGCTGTGCTGCCAGTGATTGACTTATTTGTGTCAGTGCCTTGCACCAGGGGAATACTTCAGACACACAATTTGCAATGATCTTGCACCAAGCCGGGTGACATAACAAGCCAAGGCAGCGAATTAATGGCTCCCGTCTCCACCGTACATGCTCAGATGTAAAAAGCTAGCATAAGGGCGTTCCACAAGTTAAGTTATACAGCTGCTGATCCAGGAACTCGCTTGTACAAGGAACCACTATCAACTAACGAAATCCTTATTATCCTGGAGGTGAGAATACCTCTCACATTATGCATTATTTTTTCTAGACCAGGGAGCACCAGGTCAAGCACAGCGCCAGACTGCCTCAGTGCTCCATGAAGCATGGCTTGCTCATGTTGGATCATGGCGGCTGCAGCAGAACACTTTTGCTTCTCTGCTTTGTCTCCAATACTGGCATAAGCTCATTGCAACACATCCAGACAGGGCTACACTGAATGATAAGCTGGGTATGTTTTTGAAGCATTTTCCTGAGCAGTGGATAAAGTGTAGGGTTTCTTCAGATGTAAACAGGACAGACTATTTTGCAAAAAGAAGTTAGAGCACAGACAATCCCTGTGTAAGCTGTCCAAAGTGAGAGTGGTGGCACTTCCAGAAAATGGAACACAGGTTTGTACCTGCTACTTAGCATAAGAAAACGTACCTCTTTCACCCACAGAAACATTTGGGTCTTACATTGCTTTTTACATGTAAATAGAAGAGCACTATGCAAAGAGGGGACAAATACCATTACGTTTCTACTACTCATAGAACATATAGGCAAGTGTTGCGTCTCTTGCAACAGACCACCTTCGGCTGAGGTAGCACGGAGGCCCAACCCCCCGCCTCCGGGCCAATGAGCGCTGACACCAATATGAGGATGCTACAAATGGCGTTTATTAATAGGTTGCATAGCAATATATACTCCGCTGCCTTTCGTTACCGCCCATAAGCTATACGTCACGAGGGGTAGGAATATACACGTTAAAAGGGGGGAGGCCCCTGCTCTTTCCGTTACATCACGTGATCTTCCGACCGTTATCCACTACAGGCAAGGGAAAAAAAAACCCAAGTAGCTTGCACGAGACTATGGCATGGGACAAACAGCAGCAACAGGGCTCAGGAAAGGAGAAAGCTTGGCTTAACACACTGCAGATGTAACTGCTTACAGAGATTTGAAGTATGCAAAAACAAAGTCAAAGAATATCTTAAATAACTCTCAAGCAGAAAAAAAGGATGAAATTAAGCACAGGAAATTGTAGTTTGAATGCCAAAGAGTATTTCTTTTGAGGAGTTTTTTTGTAAGTAATATGCGATGGAAGACATTCAGGACAACATGCTGGAAATACATTGAAAGGAGCGATGCTGAACTGGCCACTCTGAATTTGTTCTGCCTTGCTCCCTGCTCCCCTGCCCCCTTTTTTTCTTTTTTTTTTTTAAGGATTACACATTTTTTCTTTCTTCACTTTCAGCATCAGACAGATGTCAGAATAGCACTCGATATTAAGCAACAGCCTCACACTGGTACCTTTGGAAATGAGCTTCAAAGCCCTAATTAAGCCAATACATCTTTGGCAATGTCTATAACCCTTACGTAGGCACAGCAGTGAGAATCGTGCAATCATGAAATCTAAACGGGAAAACAGATGGTCTTAAATAAAATAAAAACTTTGGCTGCAATTTGTTTTGCAACATTGTGCGAGGTCTTCAACTTGATAAAAAAATAGGGACGAGCAACACTGAAGAGACCTTTGCCTTTGAATTCCTGTATTTAACTTTGGTTCATAGATTAAAACGAAACAGCAAAGATACAAATTCAAAGGAGTCCAAGAACACATTAGTCTGTGCCACCAAACTAGGATGCAGTTTACTATAACTGGGAAAGCTCTCAGAGGACAGCAATGCACTGATTTTCATTAGTGCATTTCATTTTCAGCAAGGTGCAAGCAGCAGCAGCAGTTATGAGAAGGGAGCACCATGGACCGTTGTGGGGGCGGAGGACCATGGACTCAGCTTGAAGCACACTAGCAAAGCTGGACATGCCAGCAGTCATGTTGCTCGAGGGCAGAACTGAAGCAAACTCCTACAGTTTGTCTAAGAA
Source organism: Scopus umbretta (assembly GCA_013400535.1). Taxonomy (NCBI): domain Eukaryota; kingdom Metazoa; phylum Chordata; class Aves; order Pelecaniformes; family Scopidae; genus Scopus; species Scopus umbretta. The sequence goes on from VZTL01012990.1 coordinate 8,105, forward strand.
GCCCATGTTTGAACTGCCAAAGAATGCTTCAAATTCTAGATCCACTGAGCAAAACCATACCAGAACCATAAGGGACATCGAGTGTAACAGCTGAGGTTTTCAGCAGAGCCAAGCACACAGAGCCATGAATGTGCAGAAGGATGCTTCATGGTGAGGTACACTTGCCAACTTGGAACAGCATGGGGGTTATGGGGAGAAGGAAAATGTCAGAGAGAGCTCACAGGCATTGCTAAATTATCTGCCCCATGACACAGATTCCAAACAAACTTCATCAGCGCATCATTACTAAACTCCATTGATTTGGAAAAGAAAACAATTAATGCCAAAGCCAACATCTGTGACATCTTTAAATATGATACTGCAAACCACAGGAGTGTAACTTAATAGCTGAGCATTTTGAAACACTGTAAGTTTTATTCAAGCACTACAGGAGAAGCCTTTCAAATTTGAGCAAAAGTCATCCAGTGCACAGGCTGGTACTGTGATGTGCACCTGGGCTGCTGCTACAAGAGTTGTCACACTAGTATGAATAAACTCATACCAACTCCAATGTCTCAGGAGGATGCTGTGAAACCTGCTAGTAATGAGTGATTCATTCAATGCATGAAAGAACTGGAATCCATACACCAAGTACAAATGATACCAACAGTTAATTGCATTTGTTCACCCTCAGTCTGTATAACAGTTGGTCTCCTCAATAACACACAACTTCTGACCAGCTTTACCTTCCCCAGCTCAACCAACTCTCCCTGCCTAGTTAACAGTGAGGTATCTTAGTTGTGTCATCAAATATGAAGCTGATGGAATCTAATATCAACCACCAACTGACTCCATTAGGTGCTGTCAGCACTTTAGCTATGGCAGCATCCAAGCAAAATGCTCTGAATAAGTCCAATGGTGCTTTCTCAGAGAACAAGCAGCTGTACATTGCCTTCTTTCAGGCACCTACTGTCCATTTCTCTCCTTTTAAAAAATTTGGGAAACCACTTAAGTTATGTCATATTTAATCACCTAGTTTCATAGCCTGCATGGATGCTTTTCAAAGGCTAGAATAAAACCTAGGGAGCTTCACAGGATCAGAACGGTGGTGATGCCAATAGCCAAGTTAACTAGGTGAGGTGCATCCAAGCAAATCCAAATCTCACTTTGAACAGTGTGGGCATACCTGCACAGTATTTTGAGAGCTCTGAAAACATTACTAGGACATCAAAGAAGGACACAAAATAACCAAACCTAATCTTTCATCTGGTGGGCCTGCTGAGGTGGGAGGAAGGGAGAGAAGGCTGGCATAATATACCATATAAGTCTGGTAACTGAAACCTAGAAGTAAAGTACTCTCCCCAAGTCCAGAAATAACAAGTACTCCTTTGACATCTTTTGCAAGGAAGGAAGATAAATAAAAGGGATCCAGGGACAGACATGAAATGTGTTTGCTCTGCACATTTTCTTATCACTTTCTTTGTCAAAAGAAAAAGAAAAAGAGATGCATGGGAGCATGCCACAAGGCAGAGAAGTCTACCATTGAGATAACATATGGAAGTCTGTCTTCATAGTTAGTCATCCCAAATTTGTGAGTAGCTTGAAGTCTTTGCATGCCACTGAGAGGGAGAAAGGAAGAAAGATGGTATGCAGCTCCATGTGTTACTTTCATTGCTGCTCAAGAATATACATACCAGAACCAGGCTTCTGGTTGTTGTATCAGAAGCCACAACAACCAGAGACAACGAGTCATAGCACAGGATTACTAAAATCCTGGAGCACTCTTCACTGTTCAGCACAACAGGCCACAGGACTTGGTCCTCAAGCAACTGGGGAGCAGCTGCTGCGAGAGGTGGGAAGCTGCCCTGGCAGCTGTTTCAACCACCAAACAAGGACTGTAGCCTTATCCCAGGAGAAGAACAATTGGATATCACATGCTACTAGGTGTACTTACCTTGGTGAGGGGGGGTTTCTTCACATGCTGCCTTCCTACTTTCAAATAAATATACTGATAAGGGAGGGAAGTTAGCTCACTACACAGCAGATACTCACTCCAAAGCAAGACAGTCACTCGGCAGTCCCAAGCCAGGCTATATGCAAGTCTACAGGATGCAGTGAATAGTTTGCAATGGTGTTCTGGAAGCTACAAGGGATAGTTTACACCAATTTAGATCATCTCTAGATTCAGGGTGACAAAACTCATCTCACATGTGGGCCCATCTCTACCACATTTTAAATAGAAGAAGAAATTTTATTTGTGGGGGAAGAAAATCATGGTTTATGGCCTCCAGCCAACATGGACCCCCAGCTCCACACCAGATGAGGATTTGACATGACTTGGGTTTTGGCTTCTACCCTGGCAAGGGGCAATGCACAGAAGCCACCTGCAGCAACCGTCTCTGGAGGCAGCAAGCTGCCTGCTCTATCCCTCCTCCCACTTTTGTTCCAACACCCTTCCTCAGTCCATATGCACAAAAGAGCAGGCTACCTTGTACTTAATGTCCAGGAGATGGGGGAATTTCATCTATGCATCTGTGACCAGCTCAGCTTTTCCATATCCTTTCACAGCAGCTTGTAAGGCAATTGACAGCAGCCCTAAAGAATTAGGATGAATAAACTACAGCTAGAGGTTTGAACAGCAAGTGATAGGAATGGTTTCAAACAAAGGAAGCAAACTTACAGCAGAGAGTAATTACACATTCAGTGCTGAAAAGTGCCTGTCACCCTAACATCCAGCTAGTCCACCTTTCGCTGGGGCTGGGAAACACCTCTCACTACTAAGAAACTTCCACGGTCTTTCCACAGTCAAGACAAGGTGTCACTTTGATGTAGTCCTTGTTTAAGGACTAGGTTAACACTAAGCTATTCGCTAACCTTGTCCTTTTTGACCATGTAGTACAAAGATCATCAACTTGAGCTATTTTTCAGTAGACAGGTTCATAATGAAAACTTCCAAGTTCTGCCAAGAGTTTGCCAGTTCACCAATCTATACATTACTTGCATGTGTTCAGCAGATACTTGGCCAGGATTAGTCTGTGGTCTGCTTTCAGACCTATTCCTGCAGCATTCACCATGCATTACTGCTATGATTCATCAAGGGACACTGTTTTCTTACTGACTTTATGCAGGACTTTTTCTGCTTACAAATTATCTATGAATATCCTTAGTTCTTCTCTGAATACTATCTATTAGTCTCTGCCCATTTAGTGGCTCATAAGTGTTCAGAAGTAGATTAAAAACCTGAATACTAAGTAGTGTTAAAAAAGTACAAGTGTTTTGTTCTTGTAGTCAGAGCACGTTGCTTCTTGAAAGACATTTCAAGTTCTCCCTTGCACAAATGTGATACTCAAACACATCATCAGTAACTTTAAAGCAAGGCTGGGGTACCTTTTCCTGCTCAGAGTTCATTTCAAACATGATCCTTTTGGAATGCCAGGACACAAGTAAATTCTCATAGTTTCAGAGGGATTCTCATATTATAACCCTATAGAGAAGGTATATGTTAAATTTAACCCATGAGCCACAAGTTTTTCCACCCCTACCTTAGGGACTAGGAAAACTATAGATAAGTCAGGAAATAATAATTATATATGTCTGTCAACCTGTACACTTTAGCTGATCTCAGAAGACAAGTTACACGAAACTCATCCAGTCTCCAATTAAAATATATATACATACACACACCAGTTATTCTAACCAAAGAGTCCTCAACTTTAGATAGATTGTTCCTTTTACACTGACCACAGATTAGATCATCTTACATATCTCACCACAGGCTTGAGTCCAAGCTAAAGAAAGATTTTTTTACATCTTCCTAAAGGGTCAGGAGACTGACATCGGGAGTCAGAGCAAGCTTTCAAGACCA
>VZTL01013000.1:9993-26019 GCA_013400535.1 Scopus umbretta
TGTAGTTATATATAAATTTGTGGGGTGGGGGGGGGGGTTGTCAGGTGGAAGCCAACGGCAAAACACAATTCTTACTTGATTATGTCATTAAAAAAAAAGCTTTACAAACTGGACTTGCAGTTAAGGTAAACCACAGGAAGATGACACAAAATTGAACTTTCTTAGGTGGAAAAGTAAAAGTCAAGCTCGCAATTGTAAAGATCACATTTCTGTTTAGTACAGGACTGCACTGGCTTTTGGAAGCGAGAAGTAAAACTTGTCCCTGTGCTATGCAGCGTCAGCTCAGCCATCCAATCTTTCACGCCCGGTGACGAAGCTTCAGTCTGAAAACAAGCGTAACCACGGCTGACGAGTCCCGTTTTCCAAGAGCCGCAGCACATCCAGCGCCCTGCTTGGGGCCGGCTGGGCCAGGCATGGCCGAGCTGTGAAGCCGAAACGTTCCTGGCGGCAGAAGGGCTGCAGCAGCGCGGGACCACGCGGTCCTCCTCACCTCCCATCAGCTCAGGCAAGGGCTGCTCGCCCTGCCGCCTTGTTGCCTTGGGATCTCATTTAGGAGCACAGGTTACTTGCAGTTTGGGGTTTTTTTTTCCATTTTCTTCTTTTTTTTTTTTTTTTAAAATGAAAATTTCAAGGTCACGATTTTTGTCTACCAGCTTTTATAGCAATAACATCCAGTCCGCGGACATGGAAGGAAAAGATTGCCATCACAGGAAGAAGTACGTCTCTCTTCTTATGCACTGTTTTCACATCGTTATCTAAACAGCTTGTCTGCTGTTTTCTTTACATCAGTTTTTACTGGATTTATGCAAAGTTGCTGCTTGTGTCCACAATCCCCTGTACCTGTTATGTGATGACTGCATTTGCCAAAAGTTCACGTGCATTTCCAATCTATCCCTTTTCCTCTTTCCTCTGGCAAGGCTTTCTACCTCGATAACTTGGACTTCATCCCCAAATGTATATTGACAGCTACCGTCCCTCAATTTCTGACCATTCATTGTTCAGCTAACCCAGGGGCAGGAATTTTAAAGAACAGTTCAATGACGAGCTCCTATTGAAAATCAACAGGATCCGGGCTCCCACATCCCTTCTTCCAACTTACTTGAAACTCGCTCCCCCCCGCTGCTGCCTCTGCACCTGCAGCACGCCGTGGGAAAGCACTACCCCAGAAACCCGGGGAAATGCGTTTGCGAAGAACAAGCTACAGATAACAGATCAGCAAAGATATTTAAAAACTGAGTCGGTGCTAAATGAGTCAGAAGGCCACGGCTGGACTGAGAGGCGAGGGGGAAGCAGGGCAGAGGGGAGGCATCGGTTCCTCCACAGCTCCCACTTGCTGGGGCGAAGCTGCTCGGGCAGGCGCTGGTGTTGCAGGGCAGCCGAAGCAGGGCTGGGAACGCCACCCAGGGCACCGGCTGGGCGTCCGCTGCGCTCGGAGCACACGTCCAATAGGTAGGTGTGAACAGGCACGGCCACTTTTTAACAGATTAACAGACTCCATCCATTCTGACAAACCAGATAAATCAAACCCTCTCGCGAAAGCCGGCTGCTACAGATCTCCAAGCGCTCAGGAGCTACCTGCGCTCGCCAGGCTCTTCGCTCCTCTCCCCCAGTTTGCTTTTCCCACAACAAAAAGCCACCTTTCTCCTGCAGGAGGGATGAGCGCTGCTTAAAGCAAATCACGTGTTCCCATTGGACTTTTTCTCCCTAATATAGTCTACACAAACTTTCACTGGCAAAAGACAAACTGAGGTCAGCCTAACCCTGCTTGAGGTTGTACCAAGTTTGCAATGCGTTTTAAGAGATGAAAACATAGTACTGTCTGCTATCAACAACGCAGGAGAAAGCCAGCTATGTTTAAAGCAGCCCAGTGACCCCGAGTGATCGCAAAGGGGAGAAACCATCACCTAACTGCTTGCAATCGGCATTGCCGTGGAAAAACCCAATGACTGCTGCATCACCTATAAAATAAGATTATTTTACAGAATCCGTTAGGTTTCCTGTAAGAAACATACCGTGCCTCCGCAACCGCGTCGTACCTCTGCAGCCGAGCGGCACAATCTCGGCAGCACACCTCTGCGGGGAGGCTGCAGCACACGCCAGGGCCAGGTGCAGCACCACCGTACGCAGGAAGCAGAAGCATCAGGCACTGATGCTATCAGGGTTTCTCTCAAACAAATCCGGCATCCTGTCCCGTACCACTGCAGCCCGCGTGCGAGCCCTGCCGTGCCCCGGCCCCCGCTGCCTCCTCCAGCCACCTGGGCGGCGGGACGGAGGGGGACAGGCCGTCCTCCCGGCCCTGCCCGGGCAGCACGGACTCATGCGTGTGGCGCTACTTGAAGAGCATCTACAAGCCGTGAACAAAGAAATGGGTGGAGGGGAGAGGACGGAGGCGCAGCCAGACAGGGGATGCGGCATCTCGTGGGTCCTCGAGAGCGGGACAAGGCCCGGCATCACCGTCCCCCTGCCGGCTCTTTGTCCGCCTCTTTTAAAAGATTGCAGTACTTGCAGTATCACGATCCTTTGTTCGGTAAGACTTCAGCAGCAGCGATACTTCAAACAGTAATCATACCCGCGGCTGCACCCTGATGCTATGACAGGCGACGGGGTCCTCTGCCTTCAGCTTTTTACAGGTTCTGCGCCAGCTACACCGAAGTCTTTATTCACTACTAAAAGCCTACAGCTCTGGGTCCCTCTCTGGTTTTGGGAGGATGTTTTATCAACATCCGTAAGTCTGCCGAGCCAGTGCTGTATTGCAGGAAGCCTCATGTTTTGCTTTTCCCTGCTGACCCCGGCTCCGGCTGGGCTGGAAAGCAGCACCCGCCGACTCCTGAGCCTGCAGCCTGGGAAGCGCAGGCTCACACGGAACATCGATGGGCAGCCACCGCCTTTCACCGAGAGCCCAGGCAGCAAGGTCCCGTCCCGCTTGCAGGCTTTGCCCACGTACGTAAAGAGGTGGAAGACGAGGTGGTATTTCCTGATCCGCAGGCAGGGCAGGACACAGGCCGCCTGGCGCTGGCAGCGCTGCGGGGACACGGTGAAGTCAGCCTTTGGAAAGCATCCCTGGTCCTTCCAGCCCCAGATGAGATGGCTTTGCATGGCTACCTACTCTTCCCAAGAGCATTTCTGAAAGCTTCCGAGGGATAAAAGAAGCAATTGTTCCCCTTTTAACGCTAGAATCATAGGACACTTAAATGAAAAACTAGTAATTTTCTTTTTCAATGTGTTTGGTTTTGGTTTTTTTTAACAGCTCTGCATCCAACACTCCAGAGCTATGGGCATGTACCACCTTGGAACCACAGAAATCAAAATGTTGCAGAAACAGATAATGAAGTTGTCAAAATCCTCATCAAGTATTTTTCCAAATGTAATAGGAAGTGAGCCTACAGCAAAGCAGAATTCATTGAGGCAGCTCTGGCTGCCAGCATTTGCTTGGACCCAATTTATACACACCTGAAAACAGGGCTTTTTAGTGAAAGCGCTGACACAGTCTCAGCTATAGGACTGAAGACAGATGACAACTCAGCAACACAGACTTCATTTCCACTCAAGAAGCACAACGCACAGCCCTAGTTTAAAACAGGGCGAGACAAAAGGAACAGAAAAAAGCGAGGCACCGAACGAGCACACACCAAACCACAAGCGTCGGTTCCTAGAGACACCGCGAAATGGCCTCTCCAGGTGCAGCTTCCACAGCCATGTGCACTGTTCACCTGCCATCTCTTTCGGGCTCTTGCTGTTCCCTGGAAAGGTGCACCGTGGCGTCCCTGGGCTAGAGGGGAGAGGGGCAGGGAGCAAACATCACTCACCCAGCTTAAGGGAAGAAAAAAAAAGAGAGTCATTTCCTTCTGAGCGCTGGCTTGCTCATCACCCAACACCTCCCTTTTCCTAGCGGTTCGATTTTTTCACACGCGGAAACCAAAATATTTAACATTTCCAAGGGGAAATGTGCTGTCAGCATTTTACAGGTTTGGGAGAGAAACACGCAGATGTCTGCGTGAACTCCAGCACCTCCCGCCTCGGGCCGGCTGCGCTACCCCAGCGGCCATCGCTTTCCCATTTCCCCGAGACAGGGGCAGATTCTTGGGATGTTACCGCCACACGTCTTGGTTATTTTTGCCCTGGCAGTTAAATACTGAATCACGGCTACTATAAACAAACCTGTTTAATTTTGAACTTGTAAATGTTCTTCATGCCAGTTTTTTAAGTTACTATAAACTAGGCCATGAAAAGGGGTGGATTTTTTTTTTTTTTTAAAGTGTCTACTAAACATTGCTCGATACTCCACCAAAACCCCTTCATTACTCATAGCCGTGTTTGCAAAACAAACTCAAACCCAGCGCTTCTGCAAAAGGAAAGATTTACAATGATCAAAATCACACTAAAACCGACGGATCCCCTCCAGAATAAAAAACCCCAAACAAATAGAAAAATGATACCGCAGTGAAGGCTGGAAACACGAGACCTGGGGCTCTACCTTTGGCTTCACCAAGGACCGGCACTTGCCAAACCATAGGCTGCAAAGTGCCAGCGGCACCGCGCCGGTTCGGCCGCCTGGCCCCGGCACTGCCAAACAACAGCTCCGCTCACCACCTGCTCCCTAATTACTTTCTTGTTACACACCACGTTCTTAGATATTAAATTACTCAATGAAGTCGAAAGCGCATTAAATACTTCCCTAATATTAATCAAACCTGTCAACGATTACGCAATTGTTACATACGACCTACGGAAAGGCGTCGGGAAAAGGGATGGTGGGTGACAAACGACAGGTTGTTTGTCTGCAAATCGCACGATTAGCAGCCACCTCCCCTAAAAAACAGCAAGACAAACACCGCCATGGACTTACCCTGCTAGTTAGCGTGGAATTTACTTAAATAATAAAAATCATTGCTGTGGACTCACTTGCCAAGTCCCTTCCCCAAGGCGCTCAGTCTACCCGTCTTTAGGGGACACAGAAAACCTCTTCCACCTTTCCTGAGGCCGTCCACATCAGAAAAACGAGAGGGAAGAGGGAGGGAAGACAAAAAACTATTAGACAAGACTAAGCAGAAAGCAGGACTTCAATGTGACCTCAAAGTACAATCTGACAAACTCCCATTCACACAATCTTCAGAGTCTGCCTCTGGTTTATTACTCATTATGACTGTGGTATCTGATACCCAAGTAAATGTATTTTAATATATAGCACACATCTTTTACACATTATGGCAGGAATCTCACCCCCAATTTTAAAGTTTTAACTGTAAAAACATTACCATTTCCACTGACTGCTTTCGGCATCAAATCAAATACAAATCAAGGCAACAAGTCTATAGCTAACTGTATGCATAACCATGTTTAGGATGAGTCACTACCCAACTGCGGAGCATTACTGATTCCGCCATGTGCATCCAGTCCCTCCAGGTTTATAAGCTTTTGTTCTCCTAAATTCAAGGCAGGCCAAAACCTCAGTTATTTCTTGTAAAAACATGGAAAACATTTTGGTTCCAGGCAGGAATTGACGTTGCCTAATCAACCTATTTTATACCTCGGTGACTTCAGCATTAGAAATCAGGTATTTTGGACATTCAGAAACACACGTACTTCTCAGGGGAAGCCCAAGTACGCCAAACAACTGAAGCAAATCATAAAGTGAATCCCAATTCCCTACAATAAGACTTGGGAATTGAATCTAACCCTGAACCACCACTCTCCTAAAAAGCATTTTAAAAAAGTAACTGTAAACTGAATTCACTGTGATTAGTGAAAAGTGTAATAATATTTCAATATTCTTTCACCCGTAACTTTTGCCAATAATTTATGTATTTACAAACAAGAAGGCAGCAACATTTCAATAACATGCCTTGTCCAAGCGAGAGGCAATCACGATTCAGTAATTTGAATCTAAATACATTCTTTTTTTGTTTTTTTTTGAAGTACTAGATAAAAACGAAAAACCACAGCGAGAAGCACATGCAAAAAAAAAAAAAAAAAAAAGCTAGTGACAAGCCAAGTAAGCAAACAGGTATTTGAGAACACACACACACACAAAAAAAAAAAAAGGACGTTGTCCTGAGATGTTATTTAAAATGTTCAGCTGGAAAAGGCAAGAGACAGGCCTTCAAACCTCACACAAATCCATTCTCAAGAACTCGAGTCCTGACCATGTGCTCCTCCGAACCACATCCAGATCGCCCGTTTCTGCATAATTTCACGACTTCCGCGCTGTACTGCGACGGGCGCTGATGCCGGGCCAAAGCCATAAAAGCCGGGGCTAAGAGTAAAGTCCTCTAGCGACAGAGCTGTCCTTTCCGACCTGTTGTGCTGAACCGGGGCTTTGAGCAAATTAACTACAGCGCGCGCGCACAAGTCAGAGGAACAAACGTCTTGGAAAAGAGCAGTAATTCTGTAATTCGAGACAGTGATTTTAAGGACAAACGTACTGAGAGTGATCTTCCTCAGTCTGCAATCTTTTCCGCAACCTGCTTCACGCTGAACTCGCAATTTCAAATATCATAATGTTAACTTCTAGGGAAGTGACTGCCTACTTATTCATTTCAAATTGCTTTGCTATTGAAGCACTCCAGGCAAGGAACAAGTACTTTGGGCAGCTAAAGCCTGCCATGCTGAAACGGCTAATTTATTTTTTGTCCTATTGGTCTGCATTTGCAGAAAGTTGCTAGGGACGTGTGCCAGACAGACAAAGACAGGGGAAAGGAAGCCAGAAGCAAAACTCAAAGACCAACACACACTGCATCCCCAAATTAGAACAAAACGCGACGTCACTCGCTGTAACTGGCAGCCTCCCCTCCAAATGGACTGCAGCACTGCTGCAAATTTAATACTAATGAGCACTGAGCTGCAAACAGGAGGAAAGACATCCACCTAACCTGTGCAAATTTTGGAGAAAATAGGCTTTTCTCAATTATAGATGTAAAACAGTTTAATAGGAAGTATTGTGCGGCCGCGTTATGGAAACAGAACGGCGATGAATCACGCAGCTAGCGCCGCGCAGCAGACAGCCGGCAGAGGAGAGGACCTCCCAAGCAACGCCGCGGTCACTCAGCCATTTCTCCTCATCGAGAGCTGCTGGAGTATTTTCGGCAGAGAGGTTTACACAATTCAGAGGAGTTCTCAACAGCTTTTTTGGAAGCAGAAAAGCAAAATAATTCCTTTCCTCCTTCCTCATCAGCAAAACACGTAAATGTTAAAGGGCATAAACATTAGACATAGAAGCCGTTCATGGGACTTCCTCCATCTGTTGTCTACCTCATCCACAACTCACCACTGATTTTTAAGTCCTAATTTTTTTTTTTCCTCCATTTTCTTCAGTGGGGGGGGAAAAAAAAAAAAAACGTTCTGACCTTTTTTAACACACATTAAATTCCAGACAGACTCTAGGAGGCTCAATCATAGCAAAACACCAACTACATTATGCTTGGTAAGAGTAATTTGTTGTGCTGATAGTAGCTTGGCAACGTTCTTAACTGTGTTCTTCCTGGTTTATGTAATTAGAGTAAATAAGTGACATGAGGTAGGTAGATTGTCACTGCAATTTCAGCTTGCACTTTTAATTGTTTTATTTCTGCAGGAATAGTGACGAGACACTGGTCGCAAAGCCCAGGCACCTGGGGCACTGCCGGGGGCTGGAATCCAGTTTGTCCTCATTTGGTCTCCAGCATCGAATCTTTGATGGAGAAACCAACACAGCTTCCTCCCGATTAAGGTTTCTTTGAAACTTCTTGAAAAAAATTGTAGAGGTTTAAACTGCTCTTCAGATGTATTTCTAGCCATCGGTGATAAATTCTAATATTAAGCCTCTAAAAACGCGTCATCTGTCAGCATGGACCACTGCCCAGCTTTTCAGGAGACTGGGCTAACTTACAAATTCCAGAAAATATTAAGATTCTTTAAATCTTACTGGCAAAGCTGCAATAATCAGCTTGTGTGTATACACTGGATTTGACCATGTAGACCGATCTAAAGGTCAGGTTTGCATATGCAGTCTAGAGATTTTCACTGCCTTAAAAATACTTTACTGTTTAGTGTGCGTCAGCTACAAGCAACCAAAACACCTACTGTTCCCACGCAACCGCGGCTAATTAAGCGCCTCTTTTAACAATGATTTTTTGAATGAAAAGCCCCACTTACCAGATGGCCACTTATTAATACTACATTGTTTATCAGTTTAAATAAAACCCCTACAGCAACGAGTATCCATGTAATGAGTACCTAAATACAGTTAATGATGGATGTAATTTAGCACTGTAAAGTAGAACTGTACCTCTTGAAACCTTTTCATGGCAAATTTTAAGGCTTGACAGCACCTTGAATAGCAGTAAGTTGATGTACAGAATTAACCTGTAATAGAGGAAAAAGTAACTTTTTATACTGAAATGAAATTGTTTAATATGGCACTTAATCCTTCAGTATTTAGCACAGTCCCTTAATGCTGCTTCCTGGAATCTGGGGGCAGAGGCAGGTGGAAACCAAATGCTCTTTTACAACAAAAATTAAATTTTCTTCTACGTGAAGATTTTAACTGAAGGAATATTCAAAAATGTTATTAACACTTCAGTGCTGGAGCCTGAAGGGCATCACAGCGAGCATTTTCAGGTCAGGAGGGTCGAAGGCCGAACCGCTGGCAGATCTGACCTCTGCACTGGGGGGTCCTCTGAAGTTTTTAAATCCCCCTGAATCTGCTGAGCTTAAAAGGGCAAAACTACTTTGGCAAGTCATCCTGGAATTTCCTTTATGGAAAATAAAAGGTGACACTAAGCCCTAAAGGAAACAGCTCTGATAGTTTAAATCAGTTTTACATGAGCCATTTCAGTATTTACAGGTCAAGCTTGGTTACAACCAAAATAGATTACTATCCAGCTGTCTTTAAACAACAACAACAAAAAAACCCAACCATGGGCAGTTGGACTCCTGCTCCCAGAAGAAGAGGTGCTATGTTTAACTCCCAAGGAAGGGAGGACACATCCTTCAGCAGCTAACGAGATGAGTACCACTGGCATTAGCCAGTTCTTCCTCTCTACCTCATGACCAGCATTCAAACAGGAACAAAAAAAAAAAGTCGCCTTTTTTTTTTTTTAATGTGTCTTTGAAATAAGATGTAAGGCAACAGGAAAATAAAAAAAAAAAATCTCTCCCATATAGGCATGCAAATTTGTTCAACATATGGCCTGGAGACAGTCAGTTCCGCACTCTGAGCAAGACCTTAGAACACACCACACTTAATTTGAATCTTAATTGCCGTCATCCACAATTTCTGGGCTTTCCATTTTGGTTAGGAAACCCTTCCACTGAAGTTAAAACTCCGGTTCAACTGTTTTTTCTTGAGTAACTCCACAAATACAACATCAGCCATGCAGAGGCACGGGCACTACTGCCACTGGTTTTAAAACCGATTTAGGAACTTTTTTGAACTTCTGCCCATACAGATGCAGTTAATGTGAACTTGGCGTGAAAAGGACAAGAGAAGAAGTTTCAGCCTCTCGGCTCTGTAGACGTGACTTAGTTTTTCTGACACCTGCTAACGGCACGCTCAGCTACCCTACCGCCCCGCTCCAAGCTTGCTTTAGCGCTCGATCGACTGTACTTGAGATCGTGTTTACGAGGAGGGTTTAGAGCACACCGTTCATTTAACGGCGAGAGGGAAATTACAGAATAAAGGAAAAGGCCCACTTTGTCAGAATCACACCATTAAGGAAAGCGCCCTGGAGCATCAAAACATCTGTTTGATCATTTTAAATGAGATTCCTGAAAAAAACTTTATTCTCAATTTGCGCGCATTCTAGCGATCAATATGCCAATGCAGTGTATTCATGAAACAAGACAAAGCCGTAATATTGTAATCCCTATGACTTTATAAGTGATCTCTTGAGTTAAAAGCCCTAAATGCGTGAATATTTCATGAGAAGGTCTGTCTGGAACCGTTCCCGTCTGCATCTTTCATCTAAACGTTATTTCCAACTACAATTAGTGTTATAATCCAAAGCAGAAAGCAACAATTGGGTAAATTCATTCTCTCTTCACCTGTATTTCATAAATCCATCAGGACTTCTGCTCTGCAGGCCCGACACCCAGTAACAGTTACCCAGCACAGCACCGACACATCAAATCTCAGGGTAGAGCAAGATGTGCTGGAATGGGACTACTTACGCAAAAAGGAGAACTGCGCCAGAAATAACCTTACCCAGTGAACTATGATTTACTTTAAACTATCACATGGTAGGTGGCATAGAAAAAGACATTATTCTGCATGTCAGCTGTCTGTAATGAAAGTTTTCCTCTTCTCAGCAGCCCCTCCCTACAACTTCAAGTTTATTTGCATTAGAGAAAAGACTATTACATAAAAAGCAACATAAAAGGCACTGCAACCAATACATCCAGCCGGACTGCTCCTCCCACATGCTCGCGTGCTTTCCAGAGTAAGGGTCTGTTTCCAACTAATGTGTTAAAAACGTGAGAGATGCCCGATTCCATACAGATTATTCACTTGGACAAAAACTAATAGCCGTCTTACTTCTAGAAGCACGGAGCACTCCCAACTACAGCCACAGCCAGCCAGCACCATAGATGCTCGGATCTCTTGAAGAGCAGATTTCATAGCTATGAGTTCACATGCAATACCCTAATTTAAATACGACAAATTTGAGTTTTGTCAGTATTAGAACGCTCCAGAACACAACATCGTGGGATCCAGAAAGTATTTCAAGACACCCCCCCCGCAACATTCCAGCCAGCCTTGAATTCGCAGTTCTAGCCACTCACAAGTGAAATGCAACTGTCTGTTTTTCTGTAATGCTCCAGCAAGCAGCAGTTATGCAATGCAACCGATTGACAAACACGCTGGGTGCTATGTGTTGCAGTGCACTTCCAAAAAGCAGTCTTTTCCAGTAACTTTTGACAGGGTGACAATTAGCTATTACAGAAATGCCTGTCCTACTCCTTACGCGAGTGTATGAAGCACCAGGGCAGCACGTATTTTTTGACTGCCTCATTTAAGCAATTAATAAAGATCTGTTTCAGCCATAACACAGCCACTGCTGCAGACATATCCAGACCTCTCGTTTCAGTGCCCCGCATGGATTTAAACACTTTCCATCTTATCAGTATTCAAAATAAATAACAAACCATAATGACTCAGGCCACCTGCTCAACAGGACTGCTATTGCCTGGCTCCCCATGTTTTCAGTCAAACAAAGGGAAAAGAGTGAGAAAGCCAAGCCAACCACCTGCAGCCATGGGCCATAAGCAGCCCTGAAGCTTGCTTTTTTGCTGTTTGTCCTCTGTTACCTGCTTCTTCCCCATTATAAAAGCCATGTGGAAGGTCAGACTTTCCCCCCAGATAAAGGATTTTGTTCCTCAAAAGAAAACAAGCGGCAGCTTTCAAAACATAGGTCTGCTTTTGTCAGCATCTGGATTTCTCAATCAAAAAAAAACCTAAATATGCGCTTTCACCTAGGTTCATGTCAAGCCACTACAGCTGCATTGAGGAAGCGCCTGTTCAGGTAGAGCAGGTATTTCCCAACACCCAGCACCCAATACCTGCTGGACCACTCGCAGCGCGGAACAGTAACACACATCAAAACACCGTCTTCATGTGGCCGCATTCAGATTCACGCAGAGCTACCCTACCTGCTTCAGCCGGCTGACTCGGTGAGAAAAGAGCTCTCTGTTATGCCCTGTGGACTACTATCACAGGAGAAACAGAAACAACACAGTTTCAAATCTCATCATTAACTAGAGGTACTGGCTACTGCAATGTTGTGAGTGCGAGCTGCAAATGTAGAAGTTATAAAACCCCAAATGATTGGTGATCAAAATTAGGGAAGGTTTCTGGTGTCCCATTTCTTCCCACACACACTTCAAAGGATCTTCCCACAGGAGAATGCAATTTAAGTTTAAACACACCGTTTCCGATTAGGAATGTAACACTCGGTGCCTCCTCCTCGAACACCGCCCATCTTCCCACAGCCTCTTCATTTTAATATCATTAAATGGACTACTTCAGACAACCTTAATTACTGCAGTATTTGCAAGGGGAGAAGCGATCTCTCAGTAACCAGCTTCCGTCCCGTTCAGAGCTTTGGAAATCAAAACTTGTTTCATACCAAACCTTTGGAAATCAAAACTTGTTTCATACCAAACCTGGAAGTGAAATGGCATCGGCAGGTCTAAGCTTTGGTGTAAATACCAGGTTCCAAGAGCTGAGCAGGTACACGCTGTGTCCTGACTGATCCTGTGCTGTCACTAGGGTCTGTACAGCTTCCCCCCCCTGCACTCCCCTCTCTTCAGAAGCGAGCTCAGAAGATAGGCATTAATTAACAAAATGATCACTATCACAGGAAAGAACAGGAAGCTTCTAATAACGAGCCATTTAGCTTCGAATGGTTTCAGTCAGCCAGCAGACATGTAGAACCAAGTCACAAATGATGTCTTAACAGTCACCAACACAAGCAAAGCCAAGTGAAAAACAAGCAGCGAAGACCCTAAATTTGTTGCAGCAGAAAGGCAGCTTGATACAAACTCCCATAAATGCAGGCTGTTCCTTGCAAATAACGCTCCGTTACCACTGAGGATAGAGAGCAAATTTTCACCTATTTATCCGCCATCCAGAATAAGCCACAGGTTGGGTTCTTTCCAGACGTAGCACACAAAGCAGATAGCCACCACATTACCTCTGGAGTCCCAGCAGAAGACCGACAGAAGGACACTGCCCTAAGTTAGACGTAGTCATGAACTGCAGCTTCTTGTTCTCTTCGCACTCCTTCTCTCTCTCAGCAGTGCTACTTGCACAACCACACAATGAGTCAGAGCAAGAAGTGATCTGGTTGAAAACGACATATGTATTTTTGGGACTAGCTCAGTTTTCAGCTAGCTAAGCTCCCCGAGTTACCTCAACATCAAAGAACGCAACTATCAGAGCAAGGGGGACGCTGGGCTGTGTGACTGCATTTAGTGACCATGAAACCACAGCCTGAAGCTCTGGCCGCTGGAGCTCCCACCACATCTCGCCCACTCTAGCAGGTATTACATCCGTGGCATGGAAATGCAGTGAAACAGAGGGTAATTCAGATTGCGATGGATCTCCAAAGGGCTCTGCTACAACCCCCTGCTCCAAACAGGGCCAGCTTCAAAGTCAGACCAGGTCACTCAAGACCTTGCTCAGTCAAGTTCTGCCTATCTCCAATGACAGAGACTCCAAAAGGTCCCGGGCGGCCTGTTCCAGGGCTCAACCGCTCCCACAGGAACAGTCCGTCCTTGCTTTAACTGACATTTCCCTTGCTGCCACTTGTCATCATGGCCTCCTGTCCCTTCAGCATGCAGCATTGCCTTTCCCGTACCACGGCAGGCTCCAAGAGATAAGCGGGGTCAGTCACTTGCTGACACATCTATGGATGTTGAGGTAAAGCCAAATTCACACCACGGGGTTTCAGAACCTACCTTGCTCATCCACGAACTGCTTTTGTCAAACACTCTCAATCTCCTTTGTTCTAATCCTACAAGGTAAACTGATCTGAACAGGCATGAAACATCTACTTTATACATCATACCACATATAATTTGAAAAATCTCTTTTTCTGCACATGGAAGACACTATCTACAGAAACCTAAGTTACCTGCTCTGCCCTCTCAGGACTTTCACTCACAGCAAATCCACTCTGACCTTGGAGGATGTTGTTTCACGGCCTGCTCTGACACCTGAGCAAAAGCAAATCAACTCAAAGCACACTCAGCTGGAGCTTCAGAGCTTACTTTAAAGACCTTTAATCTCATAGCTGCTTTCAATCCTGGTGATACTCCATGAAATACAACTAAAACATCATTTTTTATATACTATGTAACAAGGTTTCTCCTAAAAATCTTACATTATTGGAACAAACATGTTGAATGCCAGGTCCACTAGCTAAACAGCAACCTTAAAAAGCATGTAATTTACATTTTTAAAATACTCAAAGGTGTGGCTAGGAAAACCAGCATTTACTCTAAAATCATGTCTATTTTATAAATCAAAAGAAATCATATGCATTGTAGAGAGCTTGTTTACATATAAATCAAGAAATCTTAAGGAGAAAGTTGGACTAGGGGATCATTGTAGATCCCTTCCAACTGAAATACTCCAGTCTAAAAGGAAAAAACTAGATGCATCCAAGGATTCTGTATTACTTATGATATAGGATTGCTTCCCAGAGAATCAGTCAGGAGGAACGCATCGGGACAAACTTCAGCCTGTTCACATAACATCACACTATGGAGTCCAAACCCTTAATTTGTTTCCTGGTCCCCAAGCGATCCAACCCTAAAGATGCTAACTCCCTCCAGAGGCA
Source organism: Scopus umbretta (assembly GCA_013400535.1). NCBI lineage: Eukaryota > Metazoa > Chordata > Aves > Pelecaniformes > Scopidae > Scopus > Scopus umbretta. Next base: position 24,312 of record VZTL01013000.1, read on the forward strand.
GCTCCACCCTCGGACGGCTGGGACCTCCCTGGAAGCCCGTAGGCAGGGACACAAATACAGGCAGGAGAAAAACAGAGCCGGGGACCCTTCGGAGCAGAATCAGTCATCAAGCTAAGACCAGGGCATGTCAACCTCACTCCAAGTCACTCGGAACTGACCTGTCTCAAACACAAACCTAAACTACACTTGGTTTGGACCGTCAAAGAACATCTAAGTTATCATTCCTGCAATAACTTTCCTAGGTGGTATAGGGCTTTTAGGGAAGAAAGCTAAAAGCAACACTGGAGTACAGAATTAACGTCATATGGCTAGATACTATTTTTTCAACATGTAATTTGCAAGTATATATGCAGGCTAATCAAAGGTTATTTCTATTCCAACATATTTATATAAAAAGTGTACCCACAGATACTTTACATTAGATAATTTTTTTTTATATCCTTGTTACTCAGGAGCTATTAATGAAAGTATATCTTCTTCATACTTATTTTAATCCTTTCTCTTCTGGTCTATTACTTCAACCGTTCTTCATTTATCCAACACAGATTTTATTTTTTTTTTTTTTCTCATTCTAATGTTAGTGTTGGAGACACTAAACTGGATCTGTTAGACTCCTACTCGGTTCTTGCTTCCAAGTGTTCCTGAATGCTCAACGATAAAAATTCAACAATGGGAAAGAGCAAAGGAGTTAAATCTATGACTTGCCCAGAGCTCTAATCTTACTGTACAACTGCAGAGGGATGACTAACATACTACTACTCCTAACTGTACAGCGGTAAAAAAAAAAAACAAAAACCACATCACCAAAAAACCCCACTCAACCATTCTGGGAAATGTTTTACCTACAAAAATTGTGCCTCTCTTCTTAGACTGACTAATGCAATCTATCACTTTTATATGTAGGACTGAAATAAATTCATCTTCACAACTCGACACTCTATTTAACCATTTCCATTAACTGAAATATACTGAACGTGGTTATATTTGAACACTAGCAGTGGAAAGCATAGTGTATTTTCACTCTGCTGAATAGCAGCCATGAGCTAATACAGCTGTAGTCTCGTTCCAACCTGCCCTTCATGAACAAGAAGCTAGGTCCTCCTTCATCCTCTCCCTACTCTTGATGCTAGGATATAATCCAAGGAGAAACCTGTTTGAGAGGTGAACTTTTCAAGACATTAATTTATGCCCAGAGAGCAGTCTAAGAACCCAAATAATCTCAAATCCTGGCTGCCAGCAGACTTCAGTGCTGCAGCAAATAAAGCAAAACACCTCACACAAGTTTTAGCATCTGAACAAGGCAGACTGGATCAAACAAGATAGCTCAGCAAGATTAACTTTTCCTTCCAACTTTCTAACATCCGTACCTATCTCGGCCATTAGGTGTCACGTTTCCAGGATCAGAAGCTTTTGCAAAGTGCGAACACAAATGCTTAAGTAAAAATTTGACCCTGGGATTTATGAGCACCCCTTTAAGAAGACACTTTCATTAAAATTCTGTTTAATTTCCTATTACCTATTAAATAAAAGAGTCCAAGCAAATCAATAACTACTTCAGAGCTCAGCATAAAATGAATTCGGGCTGTACTCTAACCACCACCCTCACTATCTCCTCTGGAAAAAAAAACCCCAAACACCAATCCCCCCCTGCAAAAAAAAACCACTAAACCAAAACCCACCTCAAATCAAGGCCAAAAAAAAAAAAAAA